>JABASF010002563.1:0-14139 GCA_019776145.1 Harlomillsia oculata
ATATACATGTAGACAGAGTCAAGTCAAACATGATCTGCACGCTTTGCATGTGTATAGCCAACAAAAACACACCTTCAACGAAAAAGAGACACCGACCTTGCTCAAGGAATAGGACACGTACTTTTATACCGGCTCCAGTGATTTGTAATTTATGATATTTGACCTTCACAACAACAGTACGTAACATTCAATTTCCAATTCCTGTGACATTGAAATTTCATCATTCAGTATGGACCGTACTGGAACGTTTTTTTATTACGCATGAAGAAAATCTGTCAATCATGCCAATAGGAATGCAATGTGTCATGCATTTATTTCTGTAACATTTAATTAAGAGATTTATGCAACGCATAATTATCGTTTTGAGTATTATAGTCACTTTTAGTCATTCGTTTCTGATCCAGAAGGAACAATGACGTAGGATGAGATCAAATCATCATAAGTGTAAACTGTTAGTGTTACATGTTCCAGATTGCCCACTGTCTCTGTAATCTGAAACAAAATGTTGACGATGGATGACGTAAAGTTTAGTTCCGAAGAACTGAACTATTCTAGGCATATCTTGTCGAAGCAAAAAGTCACAAACTTCCAGATGTCCATATTCACGGTGTAAAGTGTGCTTGAGAGTGCCACCAATGAGAAATGATGTATCATTTTTATTAGGATTTGGAATTGATGTCATTAAAAATCATGGAAGGAACCGTTCAAGATTCTGTGAATCCTTGAATCATTTCAATTGAACTCTGTCTACAATCTTATGGATTCCAGAATTTAAGTGACATACAAATTCATGTATGGTGATTTTCTGTATAGCTGTATGATCATAAATAATTAGTAATGAGGAACTCTTTTTCACTTAAGTGCATCGTTATTTCGTACCGTAGTGGTACATGTTCGACTTATATATATTTTACATGCATTTGATTTGGTTTCTTGTATCACGCACGTAGAACATTTAACGTTTGTTGGCAAAGTGAAAAACACTGGAATACTGTGATGCTTGGACCAGCCTCAAGACGTCAAGACTCAAGACTCAAAACGTTAATAAGGAGGTAGCTTGAGAGTTCTTGGCATTTCGCATCTTGCCATTCCCTGGTTTGCATTGCGAATCCATTGCGCTGCTCCTACAACTTTGTATTGCATGTTGTTGTGCTCTTACTTTTGCGAAGAATTTTTATACAAGTCCAATCTGAGATTTCCAGGAGAGATTAGGATTTATCCAGCAAAGTATCATATATAATATTTCACTTCTTTCTTTCTACCTTTTGTTTACGTCTGACGTTGTTGGCGTCGTGGAAATTTTTGTTTGTATACTTAAACGAGAGCAGAAATACCTTTTAATGCTAACGTAGCTCTACGACTTTTTCTGTGGGAATTTGAGATTCTTAAGAAACCGGCGACTTCAGGAAACTATTTCATTTGTTAAGAACGCAACGCAAACGCAACGTAATAAGTTGAGATATCGTTTACAAAGTGATTTGTAGCAATCCTTGCAACTTGAAAGCCTGTAGGACTTTTATTTTAGTGTACTAGCACAGGAAAATCGTCTAAAATTAATGAAAATGCTTCGATCGGGGTTCACGTCATTTTTGCTGATTCTAAGTTTTGGAACGCTTTGGGTGTCTTGCGAAAATTCATATTCATGGGACGGTAGTAGTGTACATGTGTCTACAAGAACTCGAACCAGGAGCCTGGGTCCTCATGTGACGTCTTCGACGGGAAATGAATCTATTGTATTTCCTGTCGATTCAAGGCGATCATGGCACAAACAAAGTTCAGTAAGTCCTAACACAACTATTAAAAACATCAATCTAATTACACTTTTCTTCAAAGTATGTCATAATAAAAATTCGTTATATTATGCTCGATATTTTACAGATTCCATTGAGTTTCATGAAGGAAATTTCTGGTGTGGACGATACAGGAATTTTTATTGGAAAGTACGTTAAAAACGTAGACATTCGCCAGAGTAACGATGGAATTCGATATCTCATTGACAAGGGCAGCGGGAAAGCAAATTCGGGATGAGCATGGAGGTATTCCCAATTCCCATAAGACTTGACTCGATTAATTAAACTTGGAGTTGACTTTAATTTAATGTATTGCGTTGTGCCTGTTTTTCAGCTCATGTCGCCATTGATTCACAATCCTTCATAACGAAGCCAATCCTCGGAGGAGTTGGGAATAGAAATCAGGGTCCAATAAGGAATTCTTTTTCTTCGGGTATGATATGATGCTATGACACTTTAATCGCATTCTGGTTCCAGGAATTGGGAAATAAATATCATTTTGTTTACAGCGTCAGCTTACAACAACGATTACAGCAAACAAGCCGTGTGCAAACCAGAGCTAAAAACTATTGATCTTCCTTTGGATCGTGCGGAGCCGAGCGTTTTTTTCCTTCCTAAATGCATCAGAATTGAAAGGCAAGTTTGTACTATTTGTGCATAATTGCTTGTATTGTGCAAAATTCTTAGCAAGTTCTAAAATAAGCAACATGTTTATTTACGTTACATTTTATTGGGAATAGATGTGGCGGCTGTTGCGGAACAGTGAATGATCTGTTGGTCTGTGAACCTGTTGAATTCGTTAACGTAACACTAAACGTGAGTATTAATCATACAAGCATAAAATTAAGTATTCTTTATACTTACCCGGTCGAGTAATGAGAAACCTTAATTTCAAAATTCATAGGTATTCAAATTTACATACAACAACGGGGACGTAAGAATGGTCGATGATGATGATTCTCGAGTGACTAAGATAACGATTCATAAACACACTCAATGTAGTTGCAATTGTAGGGTAAAGCCAAAGGTTTGTTTGAACACTTTTATCATATTGATTATAGAGAACTGATACAACCATATTACATTATACCGAAATCCCTCACCCATACAAATTAATCACCTTCCTTCAAAAATACTAACGTCTTCCATTTGTCATATTTGCATAGGACTGCACCGACCTACACGTCTACTCTGAAGAAGAATGCCAATGCAAATGCAAGAATACAAGAGACTACATTAATTGCATAGAATCACCGGATAGTCACTTGAAAATTTGGGATCCCTTCAGGTGTATGTGCAATTGTAGAGAGATTCGTGATTGTAGCAGTGGCTATATCTTTCATTTGGGACTTTGTCGTTGTGTCGAACTTCCACCAAGGGGAGGTAACGGCAACCGTCGCAAAAGAACAGGTCGCACGTAAATAAAAAAACAGGAAACCATCAATCAGCAAAAATCATGAATCAGTAAAGTGCAGAATTGTACATTACTTTTATTATTACTTATTATCCTAGAATTACTGGGTTTATATTTTTCAATTAAATCCGCCGCGGTTTAGTGCAGTTCAGCAGTTCTCGTGTGCCAATATTAACAATTTGTTCAGGTTGACAAAAATCATCCACTCTAACAAGTTTGTANAGTTTGTAGGTCAGTAATTTAGTGCACTGATTGTTGAATTATATAATAAAAATGTAATAAGAGGTTAGAGACTTTTAAAAAATGTCTCGAATGTTTTGAATGTTTATGCTACAGTTATTATATATAAACCATTGTATTTTAGAGACTGGGTTTCACAAATATGGGTTGAATTATATTATATTTTAATTCGAGCTCACGGTGTTCTCTGCTATTAAACTTGATCAATGAAAGAATGCTAACTAAGTGAAATAATAATTAGTATCACGAGGTAATGACAACTACACAGCTATTTGCAATGTTCCGACTAATATATGAATAAATGACACATGTCTCTTTCACAGCTACATAAAAACATTATTATTACATTAGATTGACTAATACTCTCTGAATGAACATCGAAACGAAGAGCATATTTATACCCTGTACACGCACCATTGTGAACGTACTATGTTCCAAATAGATTCTACTAATTGAAAGGTCAATTTCATCAACTGATGGTCAGCGTACACATTGGTTAATTGATAATTGGTTGCCATCCTCCTCTTAATAATTGTATCATATTTTTTGTTGTGTGCAAATGCGCAAAAACAAAATATTAGTATCTTTTATTGTTTTCCTTCGGTCCTATGGATTGTAATAAAAAATTACATAGTAAATAAAAAATTACACATAGTAAAAAAAATGGTACTGCCAGAACAGAAGTATATTAATAGTTTAGTGATATGATTGCACAGCATTTGATATTTGAATGGCACATTTTCATATGCGTAGATTTGTTAAGTGCATTAATTCAAATGTTTATACGGCTACTACGATGCAGCAATGTTTTTTGTTTTTGTCATTGTTTATGACATTATGACTTATGAGTTTATGAGATTAACCTTAAAATCTGAGAAGAGAGAAGCCTCGCAACGTCCAGTTCAGTAGTGCATTAAGATTTTACGAATGCACAACTTGAACACTGTATTCTTATTTTGTGTATTGATTTTTTGTACTTGTAAGAAAAGATTTGACACTGTCAAAAGGAATGTGTTTGCTGTCCGTTTTCGAGATTCATAGTCAGTTACACGGAGTGGAGTGTTGTAATTTCCCATAAATTTGACCTTAGGAAAATTTTGTACCTGAAATAAGTAGTTTTGGATCGTGATTATAAGATTGTTTACAAAGCATGGTTTAATAATTAATTGAATCCTATAAACGTTGTGAGTCACGGAATTATAGGGATCACATTTTCTGAGCCAACAAATAGCATAACAATAACTGACAATACAAGAAGGTTGGAAAGTTGAAATAAAAGTCAAAGTGAGCATCAAAAGAATGATTCTCACATTCCCCCTATAGATATAGATACTTTTGTCGGCTCGTGATTGTGACTGAGGATGCGGACTCGGTGGGTTCTATTGGCAGGCTTTCATCATTCATCTTAATCTATTAAACTGCATTAAGTAAATAAAACTGAGAATGTGTTGAATATCTGTTTAGGGTGAGTCATGTACAATGACATGTACTGGCATTGGGCTGTTGTCGTCGTCTGGAGACTTGTGATGCTGATGATGGTGGCTCTGGCTGCCCTGGACATTGTCGTTCGTCAACAGGGAGAGGCTCATTCATTTCCAGAACGAATTGCAGTGCATGTGTCTCTGACGAGAAGTGTAGAAAGTGTAGTCAATAACATTCCAAATCAACACATTTCTGATTATTTTTGTGATTTACAACACTGTGTTTGTGCAGTCAGATCATATTGGTCCCTCAAGAATCAAGTATTAAAAGACCAAGACATGGTTGTCTTGGACAGTTATTCGCAGGTCAAACGACTCAGGCTATACTGTCCACTTTTCCTTTTTGGTGTGTTTTCGGTTGCAGTTAGTCAACAACTTATTTGTGACTCAAGGCAACCTGAATTGTATGGGGAAAAGACCAATGGCGACGGCGGTTTCCAACTCACCATCACAGGAGCAAAAACTTCAAATGAATTTTATGTTCCTAATGAAGTCTACACGGGTTTGTTACCTGTTGTTATTTTTACACTCCCACACAACCTTGAAAATCTGTAAAAGAAACAGTGGAGTAGATTATGATTAATGATCCAACTTGTCTTTGTCCAGTGAGAATTAATGGAACTAGAAACCCACACCGGACGCTCAAATTCATTGAATTCTTACTCGTGGTTGAGTCGGAGAAACAAGCCATGATGGGACACACAGGTCTTGTCACAACTGGAATTTTTCATATACTTGATGACCATCAGTCACGATTCAGTGACATTTGTCCCGATGGAGTTACGAATGTGAATTTGAAACCAAAAACACACGTAACCTTTCAATGGACTGCTCCTTCAGTGCTTGTATCCAGTTGTGTTACTTTCAAGTAAAATGTTTTTGTAAAAATTCAAAACGTCTAAAAAGTTAATTTTTGAATTCAATAATTGGTTTTAATTTTCATAGAGTAACTTTAGTGGAGCGACCTCGAGTTTGGTACATGGACGATGGGGCATTGTCCAAGACTTTGTGTCCTGAGTCGTATATTTCTACGAGTACCACAACAACAACAACGGAACCAACAACACGCCGAATTGAGATACCACCGGAAACAGTTCCAACTACACAACCATCAATTCTTCCTCCAGGATCGAAAGGAAGTTTGGAACGTGTTCGAAATCTGATTAATAATCAAAAGCATCAAGTAAATTCTTCGCCTATCACTGGACAGGAAATACCAAGTCGTCGCACAGCACAGAGGCAAATCCCTACGGTGGAAAAATGCTGTGCTTGTGATGAAGCAAAATATGAAGTTATACCGCTAACAGTTTTTGACAACTCTTTAATTTATTTTTAAGTGTAGATTTTAATTTGGGAAAATCATTTTATATGCCAGGTAACATTTGAAGGACTCTGGTCGAAAGACAGTCATCCAAAAGACTTCCCAGCAAACGAATGGCTGCTTCATTTCAGTGACATAATCGGCGCCTCTCATTCGCCAAATTATTATTTCTGGCGAGAAGGACAGGAGCCTTCGGAAGGAATTCGACAAGTTGCTGAGTGGGGAGCTACGAGACATTTGGAGAACGAATTGAAAGCTCAAGTGAAATTTGTTTAATGGACATTAAATAGCATACAAAAATATTTCAGCTATGATACATGTATGTTAGAAGATTGGAATTCTGGCTAATAACTGTAGCATGATTGGTACTTAATTATAACATTTTCAGAGTCGTCAAATAAATACAATCATTAAGGCGAGGGGGTTGTGGCATCCAAACGAGCAAGGTCGAACATCAGCAGCATTTCGAGTTGATCGTAACAGGCATTTGGTTTCGCTTGTGTCAATGATTGGACCATCCCCGGACTGGATTGTTGGATTATCTGGATTAGAATTGTGTCAAGAGGATTGTACTTGGTTAGAGAATACACAACTCGATTTGTATCCTTACGATGCTGGAACAGATACCGGCATCACTTACATGGTACATATTGAATATTAATTTTTCATATTATTTTTCTAATGACATTATTGTAATTGGTTGAACCACTTCTGGAACATAAACCCGTTTGATGAATTTTATTCTTCAGTCACCGAATTCACCCACAAATCCACATGACAAGATTAAACGGATAACGGAAACGGATCCAGCCGACATTCGGTCTCCATTCTATGGAACAGGGAGTGAAATGAAACCATTTGCTACTGTTCAGGTTCGTCGACAGAGAATTTATCCTAAGGATTGCAACAATGAAACGGACGCAGCGTTGGATGCTCATCACGAAGTGATTGTTTCGGAGAATACGGAAGAAATTAACAGACGTAACGTGAAATATTCGGATTTGTTTTGTTTTCCATCATAAATACAACTGATAAATGATATGAACAGTTGTTTAGAAAATGACATTTTGAATTATGATTGATAGCTGAATGCAATGTGACTGAGTGGACTTCATGGAGCGACTGTTCTGTTCAATGTGGCAAAGGCCTTCGTATGCGAAAGCGGTCGTATGTTATGGCAATGAAAGCGTCCATGATGGGTTGTGATCGACAACTTGTGGAAAAGGAAATGTGTCTGGGGAGAGTCGAAACATGCGACAGTGGCGAGTAATAAGTTTGAAATGCGATTTGTCTCGTCACTATTTTAATTTAATACCAAATATTCAATAAGAATCAAAATTATGAGTTTAGGGAAGAAATGGAGGAAATCGATAGTATCTGTGCCGTGACTCAATGGGGTGAATGGACACCTTGCTCTGCCTCTTGTGGCGATGGTACACGAACAAGGACTCGAACATACAAACACCATGGAGCAAGGAAAAAGTGTCATTTGGATTTATCCCAGTCTGAAACCTGTGTTGGAGCATGTGATTCTTTGATCTCAGAACCAACCGTACGCACTAATGAACGAATGATTTGCCCATTTACCTGCATAATTTATTTGGTAGCTTATAATACATAAAATGCGATTGATATGAAATGTTAGATTGATGAAGAAGATTGTCCCATGGTGCCCTGGTCCGAGTGGTCACCCTGTAATGTAACATGTGGCCATGGATTTCGTCAAAGAAGTCGGTTTCCTAATCTTCCCGATGGTGGAACATTGCCTGTAAAATGTTCTCAAATTCCAGTCCATCAAGCAACTTCGTGTATAGGAGAATACGGACCAGATTGTGAAATCAATGTGGAAACAGCCAAAGAAATTTGCATGCTGCCTGCAGATAGTGGACCTTGCCATGCACACAAACTACGATTTTTCTTCAACCCAGATAAAAATATGTGCGTTCCTTTTGGCTATGGAGGCTGTAAGGGAAACCGTAATCGATTTGACACTGAAGATGAATGCCTTAAGACGTGTGGACCATTTGTACAAGATGTAGTTGAATCCGGAAGTGTTACAACAAGCCTTATACCGTCAATTCAAGAGCGCTTCTTACCACCAATACCAACAACAACAACAATGCGGACAACTACAGCTAGAACATCCATTTACAAAACAGCACCACTCTCGACAACTGCACTTCCTGATGACGAACTTGACAGCGGACCACAAAATTTACAGTTGACTTCTAAGAAACAACCCGAAAGTCGTAGAGTTTCAGAAGGTTCCGAGAAAAGTCCAGATAAAATCGACTGCATTGTTTCAGCTTGGTCGGATTGGTCTCATTGTTCGGTGAGCTGCGGAACAGGATTCATGACACGGACGAGGACGGTGCTCATAGAGCCAAAGAATAATGGAAGACGGTGTCCTCGACTTCGGAAGCGGAAACTCTGCAAAGTTGATTGCTAACGACATTTGCATTATTGCTACTGATTTCCAAAAATTCAGTTTTAATATCATTAAAGTTATATAGCATTAGATTAATGCCATTTATTTTGTCATTATAAATTTGGAGGAAAAGTAATAATGTTATCATTCTAAAAATTCTAGTAGCGTCACTGCAATCTGATATACGCTGAGAAAAACAATGATAACACTCCATTAGTGTTCAATTTATTGGAAATATATACAAAATTGTTTTAATCAACAATAATTTGTTATTCTTTTCCCGGGGGGAGTCTTTTCTTTGAGTTGTGAAATCATTTGACGTCGTTCGAGTAGCACACACGCTTGCAAGTCAAGGTTGATCTTAGATTTGAACACAATTTTTAAAATATCTATCCTTAGATAAGAGGGGATCCTTCACTCTTTTTGTTACAAGTAGATATTGAAAAGAAATGATGGGCGGTTCACGTTCAAGTTTTATTAAATATACGTCAGCAATTAATACATTTTGTCATTTATCAAATTTATCATACAAGGAAAGACGAATATATACCAACAGTAACGTTTTACCATAGACAGAATGATAGAGATTAACATTACAACAACATTCGTTTTAGAATGGAACAAGATAGTAATAAAATAATGACATGTGCACAAAAGACAGTCATCTCATGGGATAATAGAGACGAATTAAAAAACGTCACCGCATCCTTTGAGTTTCTCAGCTGTATACAGAATACAGATACTGACACAAGCACGAAATAAGTTAGTATTCACAGACATTTGTGTCATTAGTTGTATTATAATGCAGACCGTAACACCGCAAGTCAATTCTTGGACTAAACTCGTGCCATGAAGACTATTATGCATGGAAGAAGCAAACTCTTATTCTGGAGAAGTTGTGAGTGTCAATTGCCAGTGCCAGGAATTGTCTCTGAATGTAATGTGAATGCGTGAAAGAAGAGATGATGAGAACGAAACACACGAAGAAGAAACCATACTGTGCATTGTGTTAGATGCTATAGAAGCTTTAGAAGCAGCAGTTGTAATTGTTGATGGCGATGGCATACAGCAAAGAAAATAATCTTTTCCAGTTTCAAGGGCATTGCAGAATCACTACAGTGTAAAGAAAAACCTGGACTCTCATGTCTCAATGCTTGGATTCGCTACCCAACCAAATAAGAAATAACCAAACCACAAGCTCCACGAAACATGACGCCAACCAAGTCACAAAGTGCTTAAAACTCAGGGGAGTTGGACAACCGGCTTCATTCGGCGTCTACCTGTGCTCCATCACACACTCAAGTCCACTTCTCTTGATTTTTGTTCCAAAAAAATAATCTCTGCGATTTTGCATTCTTTGCAATGGCCGCTCGAGACAAGGCGACGAACCAACTCAACCAATGGAAACAACGACATGAGGTGAGAAATCTAACGTAATTTTTTTTAGCAAAGTTCAAAAAAGAGTTAGTTTCCAGAAGAAATTATTATAAGCCGTTGGTTTACCTAATGCATAATGCCAAAAAAGGTGTATTTTTGACATTGTTCACTTGATAGGCACAAAAGTCAATTGATCGCATTTCTCAAACGTATTCATCAGAATGTTAGTAATTTTATAGTCGTATATATATAGTGTTAGACAATCGATTTTTGCAAATGTCTTTTATCGAATAAGGTAACATTTTTACATTCTGCATAACAATTCAAGTTGCAAGATGAATAATATTTTATTCATGGCATTGGGAAAGATTTGAATACATTAGTACATGACACACACAAGAGGTTGATTCGTTTTTAGAAGAATAAAGTAAAGGAGACAAAGAAAGCTGTGCGAGGCTGAAAACGTAGTACTTAAACGCATTTAACAAAAAAGCTCGCAATGATCTCATCATTTCGACTAATTTGCCGAATAATTGCTTAATTTGGTTATTTTGCAATCAGCCTAGAATTTCATTCCCAGGTTCAACCAATTGTACCAATTGTCAATATTGACAATTACAGCCCCTCACTCCCAAAAAGTGATGAGAGACAGGCGCAATTACTGCATGTACATAGTTTGCAGTACGTGTGTGTCTGTATAATTTCTTTGAATTGAGGAGTCCAAAAGTCATTTCCTGTCATTCATGCAATGATGATGATTATGTACTAAATGTGCCATTCTGTTTCTGTCACGTTCACATTTCGTCATTGTATACATATTACATTCCACGATTTGTGCTCATGACTGCCGACATTATCCTTCTTTAGTTGTAGTAATCAGACGTGACCACGAAACCCACTAAGAAGGAAAAAGTACATGATTGTAAATTGGTTGAGTAGATTTTTTGTCTTTGCTTGTTGGAGAATAAAGGAAAAACTGAGAGAGGCGAATGGAAATGTATAATTGAATGACATGCCGGTCCAAAAGGTCCAAAAAGCATCAAGCATGTTATTTCAGGTGTATATTAGTAGTTGGCTTAGGTTTAGTGTTTAGGTTTAGGCTGTACCTACCTTGCATTTGTAAATGCATTGCATTATTCTGTATGCACTGGTTTTATGGCATCCTGGCACTTGGAATTGCGATTCAACAACTGGACATCATCTTCTCAACCTGTCTGAAACTCTGAAAGTGCTGGAAACAGAAGGGAAAAAAAATTCTATGCGTTTTTATCGTCATTCAAACATGTCCAAAGTGGTCTTCGCCTTTCAGTTGGTGGACCTCTACACTCACGGGGAAGGTGAAACATGCCCTCCGGTACTCACATTTTTCTCATCTGCATACAACTTGCGCCTTCTCAAATCCATCGTTGTACACGCTGCCTTCCTTCGTAAAACTCTCTTAATACAAAAAAAAAGAATAAATAAATGCTAGTGTACATATTGCAAATAGACATGATAAATGCCAAACCTATAGAATTTACTACAATACCTTATAATTAACCAATGTCTAAAATTAATGATTCCATAATTCACAAACAGTATGACAGAGACGACAGGTATTCATATAGGCTTACCTCACAAATTGGCTATTACCTGTTATTGTAGGATAGAAACTAGAAATTCATTTGACGTCTTTTGATAGTAGTTAAGTGAATACTAGAAAAAAGATTCTGGTATATTGATAAATAGCGCACATGTCATCGTCAGAGGCGTATTTCCTAAAATAAAACTCTGGTGATAAAGCACAAATTAATGATTCATGATAAATTCATTAATGACATGATTATTTTCCAGGCTTCTGAAAGGGCTACTAACTTCAATGGGGCGCCACTGCCAGCTTTGACCAAGTCGTTGACCGTCGGGAAGGAACCAGAGTCAGGTTACATCTTGATGCAAGACACCAATCTGATTGACCATTTGGCTCATTTTGATCGTGAAAGAATTCCCGAGAGAGTTGTCCATGCTAAAGGAGCAGGTTGGTATTATTCATTCTGCCTTGAATTTCTAACGGAAATGCAATTAACAAATCGCCATCTTGCAATAATGGAATCATGGCATTGCTCAAGTCATTGAACCGCAAAAATGCAATGTCCATTTTTGACAAAATTTGGCTTTCAAATTGTAAACGACCACGAGCATCTAAAATAATACTGAGAACTAATATATAAAGCTATAAATCAAGAGGAGAAATGTCAGCTTAGGATAGACATAGGCGTTGCATTTACGGCATGCCATACACATACGTTTTCTTGATGTGGATTTTTTTTACACATCTGAAGATTTGCAGGACGCTTGCATTAGAGTTTCATTCCGCCAATAATGAAACGGAATCCATTTAAGTGTTGCTGAACACACCTCCTTTTAACTTTTTGTTAATGTGTTTTCATCCTTGATCGGATTCGTTTAGAAGATCTCATTACGTCATTTGAAAGGATTGCTTTTTACGTTCTGTACAGTCAGTCCTTTGTGTTCAAAGAGTTTTTAAAGAAATTCAATTCTACTTTTTGTTTGTGCGGAATTGAAAGTGATGCAACCTTTTCGAGAGCAGGTATAGGAATTAGGAATAGGAATTCCGTAAAGGCTTTTGACCGTTACAAAACTTTCCCTTGATATTACATCAGGAATTGCAAAAAGACTCAAATTCTGTGAAATTGAATTCAATCATTGAACTGTATAGCTTCATTGCTTCATTGCTTGCAATTTCCTTGTTGGCAAAGCACAGTTTATGGAAGACACAGACCCTAACTTTCAGTTTTGGCATGTCCACGTGGCAGCTTGACTATATCGCAGTTCAGATGAGCCAGAATACTACGATGGTATTTCATCTCCGGCGGCTTTTGACTTGATTGTTGCGTTGCTTGTTGTATAGTTTTGAGCAGAAGGCCTCAAGGGATTGAAAAGTGCATTTTTTTAGTGAGCAATGCATTGCATCGTCATGTCCGCACAAACAAAAAGTAGAATTGAATTTCTTTAAAAACTCTTTGAACACAAAGGACTGACTGTACAGAACGTAAAAAGCAATCCTTTCAAATGACGTAATGAGAAGTTTTGAGCAGAAGGCCTCAGCCTCAAGGGATTGAAAAGTGCATTTTTTTAGTGAGCAATGCATTGCATCGTCATGTCCGCACATGGAAAGTTCAAGGAAACTTCACAAAAACTCGAGTTAGTATTTTGCTTTACCATGCTATATACCACAGGGAGGATTTTGTATTATTGTTCCATTCTTCCTCACCAACTCGGTTTGAAGTTTACTTCCACACTATAAGGCTGTAATGTTCCAACTGAAATTAATACATTATATAAGTACTGAAGTTGACTTTGGTTTTAGAATATAGCAGGCATAATCCATATCCATTCGACAATAGTGTACAATATGATATGCTTATAAGTAGATTTTCCATTTTGCACAATTCACGAGCTCATATATATCTGCATTACGATAGCACAAAATATATTTTAGGATGTAGTGGGGTTATGTAGGTTACACAACAGCAGTGAGCAGTAGCCAGTAGCATACTTGCCCATTACATTTTTGTGAGAATCTGGACTTCCTGTTGCGTCATTTCGTCATTTTGCAGGCTTCTCGTGTCAGTTGGTTTCATTAAGCCGTAAATTGCATCACGTATTAAGTGAAATTAGTAATGGAACGATACAGCACACCTTGCAGAACCACTATGTATCCATGTCAAATGAATGTTTGTAATAATTGAGTTGTTTCATTGCATTTTAAACTTTAGGGGCTTTTGGATACTTTGAGGTGACCCATGACATCACGAAAATTTGCAAAGCCCGTATTTTTGAGAAGGTTGGAAAACCCACTCCGTTGTGTGTCCGTTTCTCCACTGTTGGAGGTGAGAGTGGATCTGCTGACACTGCAAGAGATCCTCGTGGATTTGCCATCAAATTCTACACCGATGATGGGAACTGGGACCTTACTGGGAACAATACGCCCATCTTCTTCATTCGGGATCCGATTTTGTTTCCAAGCTTCATTCATACCCAGAAGCGGAATCCGGAAACCCATTTGAAGGTACTGAATGAATGTTGAT
>JABASF010002564.1:0-14117 GCA_019776145.1 Harlomillsia oculata
TTCCTTGATGCAACTTTCTACTTTTCACTTGATAGGAAAAGACTTGGAGAAAAAACGGCCGGTTGCCAAAAAAATCAAAGTCCTTTTGTATACCAGTTTTCTAGCATTATTGTACGTTATCAAAATTACAACAATATATTGTAGCATTAAATTGTACGTTTTAGTATTTTAAGATTACTTTATCTGGGTACCTTGAGAAAGTATGAGATCGAAACGTACAATCAAAATGTTGCCTGAGAACATTCCATAAAGCGGTAAATATTTTTGTGTGGATTCTAAAAAAATGTCTGATTCTATTTTTTCTACCACATTCCGTATTTTTGACTTGAGTTCAACTCATAATGCTCAGTTTCCTTAAAGGGAATATGATAACAATGCATTGTAGTATTCCATGGAAAGCTGAAACGTTTGTTTCCAAAACCATATTTTTCAGGAGGTTTGCTTTTGTGAATGTGAAGCTTTGAATAGCAAAAAGCATACATGGAATTATACTTCCATGTCCAATATTAAAGTTGATGCTTTCTCCAGTGATTTCAAGCATGGATAAATGACCATGGCTTTCAATGGATGTAAGTTGTGAGCGGAATGCCAGGACGTGTATGACCAAATCCGCAAGCCTGAATATATGGAGAGCGTCCAACGTGGAGAAAGTGAGTCAAGTGGAGGACAAAGAAATTGAAATGGAAAAAGGAGGGAAATGTTGTGAGTATGTGAGTCTTTTTAGGAAGAAAGAGGAAATCACGTGTGTCCGCATCATCAGTCATCCGAGACAGAATGTAAATCTCTCCGACAGGCCTTGGGAAGATTAGTTAGGTACAAATCCCACAACTACCTTTTCCTTTACCGTCACACTTTCCTGAGTATCTATTGTCGTTTGTGATTGTCTTCGTGTCTCCAGGTTTCGTCCTCAACTTTAGTCTCTCAAAGGTGATTTGTGGTTGAGGATAATATCATATCCTAACATATGAGAATGACAATTACGAGGATATTGACATCGGTACTATTCCAAATTCAAATCCCCGTGTAACCTAAAATACCCACCAAATTACATTGCTAACGACAGTTTCGAGTGTTCCAGCGTTTCTCAAGTTTATTTACATTTCCAGTCTTATTATGCTATTGACATTCGTTTCGTCATTGACTTTGCATGAAACATGTGGAATCATTTGTGGAACACGTGTAACCGTGGTGTAACGTTCAGAATCATACCATAATGTTGACACAGAGCTCTATTATGGATTGGTTTTGACTGAAGGGAAAAGAAGCAAAAAAAACAGGTTTCATAGAATAGTTTCGATTTCCAGCTAGACTTCAATTTCTGTCTACGCTCGCTTGTACACCTACGACCATTGATTTCTCGAGGAAATAAGAGTGAAAGTGACGGGTGGGCTCTGGATTTTGGTATTGTGGCATATAATGAGTCTGTCAAAATCATGTAAGTTGCCAATTTTTTTCCTTTGGTGATTCCAGACACGGGGAAAACGACAAATTAGTTCCTCTGGTACCTCACAAAAAAATGCGAGAGGTGAAAGTATTAAAGCAACAATGTACAAATGATATACTCTTGTGGTTAAAAATAACCCTAGAGACTTTGATTCCGACTTTCAACTTATAGGATGATTGTGATACTAGCAAGCATAATTGACATGATTATTTTATAGAAGTTATTATAAATAAGCACATTTAGTTTTTTATTTACCTTTTGGTTTTGGTGTGTGGTCGAGCTGCTGTATCCTTGCAGCTGTGCAAAAGATACAAGCAAGTTATGCATTTGCCACAAACCTCAACCCCAAACTCTGTTTTATGAGCAGTGAGCACTAAAAAGGAAGCCATAATCTAAACGGAATGGAAGATTGGAGAATTTACTACGCTGTAAGAAGATTGCGAGCCTTTGGAGCCCACAACTAATAAAGCAATTTTTCCCAATGAGATGCAGACAATGTGAGAAGGATTTTGTGTATGTAATCTCTCTAAATGAAAATGTAGTTTGATCATCTAAATCACCTCATCATGATAGCAAAGTAGGGTTAGTACTTATAAACTCACGAGTGTGTTTTCTCGCTCTTTCCTATTTTCCGTAGGTTAAAGGGTACAAAGCACTTTCATTTCTCTTGTGTATAAACTATAAAGTGTAAACTAAACAAAGCCGGGCTCAGCATCACATCACACTGTCTTACGTCAATCCCAGGTCTCATTTCATTTTCTCAAACTGTCTGTCTCACGACGTGTTTCTCGCTTTCTCCGTAATTAGGTCGTTAATTAAAGAACATTGCTTTTGTCTGCTGTGTGTATGTGTAAGCATAACATGCTGTGCATGCCTTGTGTTTAGCCATTTGGATGAAACAGTAAATGGGAAATGCCATGGAATTTCTCCTGTTCGCTCAGCCGTATGCTTTATTATGCATTCTGCTTACTATATGCAAAAGGCAAAACACACTGCTTGGTTATAAAATAACCAATCTCACGCACAACGACACAACATGAAGATAATTATTAGATGATGCTCTTACATAAAGTGTTAAGTTTACAAAGGCGCACAACGTAAAAAATGGAAGGGTATGGGAAAAATGGAGAGTTAGGAACACAAAGTGTATACGACACGACCATAAGAAACTGCATAGAGGAGAAGACACGAGAAACAAAGCGCTTGAATGCAGAATGCAAAATCTTCGAAATCAAAAATCTTACCCGCAAAGAGGACAAACTAGTTTTGTCTCTCCAATTCGTCCTTGAAGACATTTGGCACAGAAGGAATGAAAACACGCCAAAAGCCTGGGGTCATCATACAAATTGTTGCAAATGAGACAGAGGAGCGGGTTCCTCGAGCAGGATTCCAGATTCTCCATGTCATGTAATTGGAGTGGACCACCGGACAAAACCGCACCGCTTGGATTGAGACTGCATGAAGCTGATGGATCACTGGTTCCCAATTTTTTCATGTGTGAACTAGTACCTTGTCCACTTGGGGGATGAAACCCACCACCCACCCCAGAGTTGTCTCCTTTCGACGACTTGCCGTGATGACGGTGGTGATGCTGAGATTGACTCTTGCTGGTAGAAGCACCCGCTGCCGCAAACCCGGAAGCAGAAGAGGAATGGGCAACAGGCGGCGGAGGCGGTAATATCCCACCACCACCACCGGTTCCCCCGCGTTCCCAACCCGCCACCGAGCCCACCACCGTCGGCTTTGCCATTAGTCACACAGGCTCAAATGTACGTGTTTCACGTCATATGTATTCCGGCAGTAAAACAAACGACACAAAATTTCGAGAGCAAGAACTTGGACTGAAGAACAAGAAGTACACTAAAGAGAACAATTGTGAGATGGAGGAAGAGATAAGAATAATATGAAAATCTGGCTAATTTCCTTCACAGTCGTTAATGAATACTCAAGGAGCACTAGTAAGAAAAGGAATAGCAGTAGCGTTACACCGGGAGATCCGTTGGCAGTGCATTTGCTCGCAATCTCCGGCCTTTTAGTTCATGTTTCTTTTTCGTGGGAAATTGGGCCAGAGTCAGACGTGGAGGGTGCTCCTACAGAAGTGGAGATGGGAATGGAACTTTCTCTTTGAATACCTTACGAGATGAGGATCCCGCATCTGGGTCGTTGCCGCTGCGCACCAACATTCACGTTCAAAGAAAAACAGCTTTTCCAGATTCGGGCCCTGGTCTCGCCTGACAGGAGACGCAAGAACGAAATTATCCGGATCTCCCCGAACTCTACGGCAGCTGAGAAAGACAGTGAAAGTCCGAGACTCTCCTGAAATACTCCATGCTCGACAAGCACACAAAACCGTGGGACAATGTACGAGAAAGCACAAGATCTTCCTCACTATAGGTAACTTCCTTATACATCCTCCTGTACTTTCAAGTCCAAGGGACTTTCTCCAATCGTCCATCCGGACCGTACATTTTCTTCCCTTACGTCCTGTCCTACGCTTCACACGCCTACAAGGAATCCAAAACCCGGACACAAACATTGAACTCATATCTCACCACGTTTTTCTCTTTATTCCTTCCTCTTAAGTTGTAACTTGTAACTCACGCCACGCACAATTCCACGAGGCACATTTCCTCCTCACATACGCATTCAACGAGCACCTTTAATTCTATCTTCCTCGAAACCCTAAAACTAGTTTTTATAGTTTTTTTAACCCTTCAAAAGGAATTGCTCACCTTATTTCAAAAAACTTCTATTTTGGGATGTCGTACAAAAGGTTTTATATACAACAGTTCAGAAAAATTAGTATTCGAACAGACAGCGTGCGACAGCAGTTTTCCTTGGAGAAAGGAAACCCTGTAAATTGCACTTTCACTCTCAGTCTCTTGAATTTATGAAATACTGAGGAAATGTGAAGGATATAGGAAATTTTGACTGTCCTCCCAATTTTGAAAACAAGTTTGAAAGGAACAGGGAAGAAAAGGAGGTCAGGTACTGTTTGGTGATGTTCTTGAAGATCATTAGTATTCCTCTTCAGTTCTCACTGGCAATGCAGATGAGGTGAGACTTCACGAGGTGTTCTGTACAACTCAACTTTCGCTCATGGAGCGAATCTTGCAGTATCATGCATTCGACAGTAAATTGAACGAGACTTTTATTTTCGTGGTCTCATCCTCATCCCGACATAGACAGAACAGAACGTGTTCAAGGGTGTACATAAGAAATTGCATGTGTCATGCCGAGCACAACTTTTCGTTTACATTCACCACCACAGTGACTCAAATCCACTGAGGTGATACGAAGGATTGACACAAGAGACACAAGTCTTCTTTTTTCCTCCTCCGCTTCGCTTGTATATATTCTAGGGAAAGTGAATCAAGATGGAAGAAAGGACAAGCAGTATGTCCACGACTTACAATGAAATCGGTCGAGTGGAAAACTTGGAAATGCCGTCTATCCCGTCTGCAGAATAGATAAGGAGACAAGTCAGCCGAAGAGTGGAATTGAGGAGCAAAGGTTTTCCCTCAAAAAAAACCCTTTTTAACTCTATCCAACATTGTGTTCCATGCTAACAAAAGCTTTGTAAAGTATTAGTTTACATTTTATCAAACAAGAAAACACCTGCACACAAAAGGCTTTTAAGACCAGACAACATCGGGACATAATCTTCGAATTTCAGGGTCTTTTCACTTTCCCATCCTTGGAAAACCAGTTGGACGTGTGTATTATCCAAAAAATGTCAAATACTGTCTTCACCCACAGGATACTCAAACGAAAATGAATCGGCATCACAAAAGCGGAAATTCTGTTTGGTCTAAAGTTCTTTGACAATGTTGAAAAGGCAAGTGCAATTTTCCTTATTTGTAAAGTATTAGTTTACATTTTATCAAACAAGAAAACACCTGCACACAAAAGGCTTTTAAGACCAGACAACATCGGGACATAATCTTCGAATTTCAAGGTCTTTTCACTTTCCCATCCTTGGAAAACCAGTTGGACGTGTGTATTATCCAAAAAAATGTCAAATACTGTCTTCATCCACAGGATACTCAAACGAAAACGAATCGGCATCACAAAAGCGGAAATTCTGTTTGGTCTAAAGTTCTTTGACAATGTTGAAAAGGCAAGTGCAATTTTCCTTGTCACAGCTCAAAAAGGGAAATGTATGATCGTAATGTAGAAAAATATATAGACGTTATATGCAGTAGAGCAAAAGTTATATTCTACAATTACATTACATTTTATTATTCCATGAATGTATATTCACCATTTAGCATTCATTGCCAATTGCCACGTACTACAGTAGGAGAGCAGGAGGAAAAATGTTACCATGAAAAGAAGGTGTGTGAAAGTTGGAGGTCGTCATACCATAAGCCCGGGTTGAATCTCTTATCTTAACTTCCTTTCTGCTTTTTCTGATCATCTCTTATCAAGTGTACTTCCTATGTGTGTTCTTCCCTTTTTCCTTTCGAGTTGAATGGACGAAAAAGTCTTAAAAAAAACTACGGAGAAAGGAAGCATTCCGGACAGTAATACTGCCTCATATTTTGTCTCAAAAAAAGTAGAAAAGCCGTTGAAGAAGAAGAAGAAGGGTCTGAGAACTGAGAAGAGAGGAAGACAGAGACTTGGAAGCGGAAGAATGGAAGCAATGGCTGCCTTTTGTAAAAAAAGAAGCCGTGGAATTTTATTTCCCTTGATAGACTCGACACATCGTCCGCTTTTGGAAGACATGACGACGGTTGCATGGGACGTGAGAGGAAGTGCACAAGAGTGAAAGCAGCCTATCTTTTTACCCTGACCATTCTCTTTTCTAGTGCACACAAGACCACAATTCCCCGACGGCAAAAAGAAGCATAAAAAACGACAGCTCCGTCATATTTTGTCCTCATTTCCTCACGTTCTCAATGCAGATGAGACACTTTTCCAACGACATTGAAGGAAAGGAAGCCATTCATGTCGATGTCGACATCTTTGTCGTCACTCGTCACTTCTAATGCTTATAGTTATAATACAGTCTGTAAACTATATACTATTCGTATTCAGAAACTTGAAAACAAAAACAGATTGTTGAACTATAACCCTTTGATAAATTATTAAAGAGGAACCTATAAAACCTCTCAAATTGTGATACTTTTCAATTTTGACCCTACTTTGCTCTTTGAGTTCGACCCCACTCATGATTCTCGTCTTATAATGTGTCATACTACGAAGAATACGAAATGATCTTCTCAAAATGTAAATATTGCAAATATTGTAGCAGAAGTTTGCCTTTTTATTGCTTTACAAACGTTGTATGACATATAATCAGAAACTAATTTATACACGGATGTGATGCTTTTGCGAAGCGATCGGAATTCCAAGGCAAGGAAATTCGATCACATCAATACAATTAAATAATAGGACACGATCTTCTTCTCCATATCCGCGAATTCCAGGTCAAATTTGATTATTTGATTCAATATAAATTCACATGAGCGTTGTTAGTTCGAGGAGTGACGATTTTCTCCCAGTTTTTCATAATCAAATCGTAAAGGGAAGCGTAGTGGTTACGCACTTCACGAAGAACAAGGCGAAGACTGAAGAATTCCTTCTCGTCAAGTTCAAAGACCATTCGACGGTAGTCTTCAATTGTGGGATTCTTTGTAATCTGTTCCAAAGTTTACAATATGAAAAAAAAATTAGTTGAAAGTACGATTTGATTTACATTTTCTTTCAAGTTTATCGATGTAATGGACCCACCTTGGCAATAATATCCCCACGGCTCAGGAAATAAGCACTGATCCTAGCATAAAAGAGAGCAGAGTCTCCTTCAACACCACGGATTTCACCCAAAGTCTCTTCCTGAATCTCCACGCCAAAATTGTTTCCGTCTTCAATTCTTGGAATCAAGAAAGTTACCCACATTTTGAGCTGAAATATATTGTCATCATACAAGCAAATGAACATTATACATTGCTCACCATTTCACAACATGTCACAAAAGCATACGCAGATAGACTTACAACGTTGGAAGTCTCAACCAAGTCATGAATGATGGGCTTAAGCTCCTCAATCAATCCAATCACATGATGATTCATGCCAATGGTAACAGATCTAACTTGGGAAGAAGATGTGGTTGGTCCAGGTGGAGTAGTTGAAGTTGCAGGTCCGTCGCCAATTTCCTCATGCTTCCGTTTCTTCGTGGGATTGTCCGCAGTAGAGACGATAGGAGTTCTGTTCAAACAGAAATGGAAAACCGAAAAACGTCAAACGATCCTGGTACTTAACTTTAAAATTACTTGCAATCATGGCGTTGTATAATAAATAATCCTTACGCAGTATCCGTTTGTGGCGTAAAGTTGAGAGAAGGAACCACGTTTTTGTAGCTAGAAGTGGCAAATCGCTCAGACTTCAAGAGAGCATCCAAAGCAATAATTCTTGTTGGAAATTCGTTCAGGATTAACTCCTTCGACTTTGTTTTCATATTCTCAATGAAGGCCTTCACGTCCTATCAAACCAAAAAGGGTCAAAATGAGCTCATTATATCGACTTCAAAAATGCGTAAAAATGTACTATACAATCAAAGATGCCAAAAAATCCTAATTACCTCATGATACACACTCATTTTAATACACCTTGATTATTGATTTGCACCGATTCCCAATTACAAATAAGCCAAGATTTCAAACCAGATCGATTGTCCAAGAAATCTACTTTACCTTACTGTTACGAGTACACTGTAGACTGGAATTCTACATCCTCACTCCATGCATCCGTTTACGGATTTTCATATACGTATTTTGTAACGTTGTAACGTCCATGACAATAGTTTTTTTTCAAAATTTTGAGTGTCTTTGCAAAAATGATAATTTTTGTGAATTTTCATGAAAGAGAGACGCTGAAACAAAAGACAAAGAATGAGCGCAGTTTGTAGTTGAACTTTTCCGCTCGTGGAATCATGAGAACCTCATTGTGGACCGGGAAGCTCCACGCTAATTCCAGGCCATTTGGTCTTGGTCTGTTTTTTGGTAAGAAATTGGGGGGTTTCGTGTTTTAAAATTATTTTTAAAATATTAAAAAACCATTCAGTTTCTTGAAAATTGTTTTATTGGTTTTGTAGGTGAATTTTCCTTATTCGTTAATTCAACATGACTGTACTGAGCGTAATTAAACGCCCAGTAGCAGCTGATGCATTTGCTTTTCTAAAAGGGTCTTAAAAATGGTCAAGATCTTTGGCTTCGTAATATTTCCACCAGTAAGTTTCACTAGAATTCTCAACGAAAAATTTAATTTCTCTATTTTATGAGAACCTGGACATGAAATTAGACGTTTTAAGTTTTTAATTCATTTTAAATTATATTTCGTGTGAATCGTGATTTTGTAGGTTTGATTCGAAGTGGACAGGAACAACGGTTATTTAAGATCACTCCGGGTCGCTATCAATGGCAACAATATAAGGATTTGTTTCATTTCTACCTTTTTCTTGGAGTTATCCCATTAACGACATTTGTGTTTTTGGTTAATATTTTCATCGGACCTGCAACTTTGTGCGAAATCCCGGAGGGCTATGTTCCAAAATACTATGAATACCATAGGGTAATACAATAATCAAAATGATTTCTTTCGTCGTGTAATTTTTAGAAGACCCGTTCTGTTGTGTAAGATTTACGACATTAAAAACGTATTTTTGTTAATAATTAAGCATCCAATCAGTCGATGGATTTCTCGTTACTATCAACACCAAAGTCCACAGCAAGCATATGAACGAAATATGCATTACTTTGAGGAGGAGGATATCAAAAGACGAATGAGGTAAGGAGACGTGATCGCTTATCAACAGTTCTATTAACCGATTCAAAATGAGTAAAAGGAATGCAAATTCTGACATTTTTTTCTGGTTGTTCAAAAGGTTGCTTTCTTGGAGAGTTGAAGCTTTGATGAACAAACGACACGACTATCCCAACTATTACGGAAGCACTGGTTTCAGATCCAAATACCTCAGAAGTGTCATGGATGATTCAATGGAAACTCACGGAGTTAGTGGTTACATCGATCATGGCGGTGATGATTAAGTAGTTTTTTTAGGTATCGTTCTTACGTCGCCTGTCATAGCTGTTGCGAAATGTCGCTTGAGTCAGTTTTAACTAAGTAGTGAAATAATCAAATCGTATTATAAAAAGTCGGTGGGTTTTCTTCTTTTTGTGTTGAGCGTTGTTGTTGAAGCCAAGCTGAAATGGAAATCAGCGGAAAACCCCGAGATAACTTGGCACTTATAGAGAATGTGAATATTGTTTATAAAGTTGCGACTAATAAAGAGATGTAAAATGGTCCGCTCTATCTAATGTACTAGTTAATAGTGATGTCTGTATTTATTAATTTATTTGAACATTTGACGTTCATAGTTCATACATCAAACGGCTAGTTGCGGGAAAACGACGTCATAAAACTTAAAAAACACAACAATACTAAAATTAATAAACTTACATATATAATAGACTTGATTAAAATTAATGGAACAATCTGAATACAGAATTAATACATAACCAAAGTTCTCGTGAACTGGAATGTACAGAAAGTCAATTTTTTGAACGTATGAGTAAAATGGAAAACGTCCATGTCAACAGATCAAACTATCATTTTGAATGTAAAAGTAAACTACTTTACATCAAAGGTGTCATAGTCATCTAAAAATCTATAGCACATTTTTGTCTATGCTGCATTACAACTTGTTTTTCTAAACACACTAATAATAAAATCCTGCAATGCTATAGATGTAATGACTTTAATACTACGAACAACTCTACAGTTACAGGCCAGGCATTTCCAAATGTACCTGACATTACTTATTCAAAAGACTAGTGAATTAATACGTTCTATGGAATTACGGGTCAAACATAGAATATCCTCACGTTGGATGTTGATACCAAAAAGTCATCATCGAAAAATTTGGTTTCAATGATAGTGTTCCCGCTGTTAAACCATAGAAAGATCAGATTAAGGCATGACATAATTTCATAATATGGATAATAAATAACAATAGAATATAGCTTTATAAATTAACCTTAGAATATGAGCAGGCATCATTTGTGACTCTTGCGCTGCTTCAATGAGATTTTGCCATGTGTTTGTTGAGTTGGGAATCACAAAACCAAAATCAAAGAACCATTCTTCAATACAACGACCCTGTACAAATAAAATTCGTACATTTTTATACTAATTACGAGAAACGCTTCAAAAACTTTAATAAATGTTGGCAAATTGATGATGATGTTGATGTACCTTAAATAAAATTCTTTGTTCAATTCGAAACTTTTCCATTGGTTCCACAGAGGAGAAGTTGATTTCGCGAGAAACTGATCTGCATTTAAGTACATCCTTCGGAACCCTCGCTTCATGTTCAACATCAGGTAAAGATCTACGATTTAATATTCAAATTTTAAAAAAATGAACCACATATTGTACCTAAAAACAATATATTTTACTGTTTTACTCACAGGTCTTCATTCACTTCCCAAATAACTTTCCCCGAATCGGAATCCCGCAGTTTNAATTTTTAAAAAAACAATATATTTTACTGTTTTACTCACAGGTCTTCATTCACTTCCCAAATAACTTTCCCCGAATCGGAATCCCGCAGTTTCATCCAATTTCTGCCAATTTCAAAATCACAGAACACAAAATTAAAATACGAAACTAACAATTTCAATAAAATATAATAAAAAATATTATTAAACACTATTTCCAAACTTACATTCGAAAACCTTGTAAAATATCTTCAGCCCTTGACGGCATTTTGCTGATTTATTTTTTAAAAAAATCACACCAAATATAACACTGTAAATCACAAATTACTCTCAATTCCTCCAGGAATTCTCCGTCACTAACCAAAAAATTATTGTGTCATTTCACTTTTAATCACTTTATTTGGTAAATACAATAGTCTTCAAAATTATTCAAACGTCAAAAAAAAGTCAGCTGTTAACGAAATCTCCCCACATTCAAAACACATTAACACCATACGATGTAGTATATTGCATTGGTTTCACACGACAACCTCGTTTCCTGTCTCTCGTACAGTCTGACATCGATTCGGGAACTTTTCGGAAAATAACACGAATTTTCGGGTTTTTCGGGTGGAATGTGCCAAACCGTATATATCCAATTCCATACGTTGTCTCGTCTGCGTTTTACATTGGAACTGAAACTATCGCAAGCTTTTGCTTTGTGTCTACGATTCGCGGTCGATTAAAGTCGTACAATAGCGTCAATAGCCTGAGCACAAAAGCTTTCATTCACAGTTTTCACAGTCACTCGACATTCGCATTCGACGTTTTTGTTTTGTGTCGAATGTCGATAATAAAATAATGCGTCAGATTTCTAAATTGCGTTTGGCAAGGTGCGTAGAAACTTTCATCGTTTGAGCTCTTCAATGGTCAATGGACGCAGACATGCAAACTCTTACAAGGCAACACACACATAACTTTTGGTTTCATGCTTTTTCTCAGTTTTTTAAATCCTTTATTCATTTACGATAGAAGAAAGATTTATATATAATAACAATTATATAGTTAAATTGAGTTTTCATATGGAATGTTTAAAGATTGATGACGTGTATTACTGTCGATTGTATAATAATTATAATATAATTAATAATGCAGCCGACATGAGGTCAATATCTGTTCACAGTCAAAAAGGCATCACAATAATAGTAGTTGCACGCAACTTTGCAAGTCATGGTGAGTAGCGTCAAGAAGTTACATTCATAACTTTAAGATGATTTAATTAAACAACGTTTTTCGTTACTTTTGTATCACATGCATTTGATTTTCAAAGCTTGAAAATTGAAAAATTGGACCCCATTACTTTGTGCCACATCAACATCATTAATTTGTTGTCTTTGTTTGATAATGGCACTTGAAGTAATAAGGCATTTTGTAAAGAATGATAGAGCTCCCGTAGACCCATAGAAGACATCGGGAAGGAAGAAAGTCACAAACGGTCACAAAGACACGTAAAAATGTAGTTTATATTACAAAATGCAAAAAACAAGGAAAATGGTGCATTCTGATTAGCGATTGCGTGTAAATATGCCAGCAGTTGCACAATGACGCCAAGGCCCTTGAGCAATCATCTCCCAACCGATGCCATTCACATTATTCGGAGAAATGCCCATTCTTTTGGCTAGCGTGCAATGGAAAGTGTTTCCGGATTTAATGAGACCCCATATAGATTCGTCTGGAGCACACGATACCTATTACCATACAAATTATTATAGAATTCGGGTATGACTTCAATTTAATAAATATAATGCTGGATTCACGATAAAACGGATACCTGTAAGACACCATCGCAAGCTTTCAGCCATTCTCTTCCTTCCGGAAAGATAGGTTGCACATCAGCTCTTCTGTAAAGAGTGTTATGAGTATCCACTGCCCAAATGCTAGCAGGTCCGACTCTAAGAAACTTTAACGGTGCTGAAGAAGGACGATCAAGCATTTGCCATTTGTTTTGGTAGCGAATGTAAGCAAATCCATCTTTCCCAACAGCCCAAACTTTTTGGTTGTACCATCCAGAGATACTAACCTGCAGTTTACAAAAAAAATCCAGTGAGCCTTCATCGTTCATCTACTATAGTTGAGTACTAACAATGGCAATACTGAAACAAGTAAATCACCAGTGGTTTCTCGCACGGAATCGGTTCCCAATGAGTCCCAATATTACAATCGGTCGTAATTCCGGACCTAATGACTGCGTCGCCATTGTGGCACACCCCTAGTACTTCCCATTAAATACTGAAACAAGTAAATCACCAGTGGTTTCTCGCACGGAATCGGTTCCCAATGAGTCCCAATATTACAATCGGTCGTAATTCCGGACCTAATGACTGCGTCGCCATTCTGGCACACCCCTAGTACTTCCCATTCGCAGTCGTCATTCATCTAAATCGCATAGTATACGTAAAATCTTGAACTCAATTAACAAATTGACACACCAAATAAATCAAAATGAATAATTACCCAAATGTTAAGATCGACAAGCTTGACATTAGGAATAAGTGTCCAAGGGCCGGTTGTAGAAAACCGACAAATTTTTTTCCAACGTCTCCTCCGAACAAAGTCGTTAAAACGCTTCTGTCCATGATAGGAAGCAGGAAAATCAATTGCGTACTGCCATCCAGATGAATCAACTCCTTCGCGTAAATCATAATCAACTTCCCATTCTGTAACCTGCATTCAAACAAAACACGAATTTATAATTGTCTTTACAATAAGGCCTGACTAAGCATAGTCATAATTTACATACCCAACTCCACTGTCGTGATGGAAGTCTCACCGACTCTTTCTCAAGATTAATTCTTCCAGTTTCGTCGGTCCAAGGCTGTCGGTCAGTTGGAAGACCGTGGCTCCCAAATCCAGTTAAAGGATTCCATCTTTGGTTCTCGTATGTATAAAATGTTTGTTCATCAGTTATGCTGTTTTGCACGTCGCCTAAATAACACAGGAAAAATATATTTCTTTCTGAATGCAAAGTACTTGTGACCAAATGAATATTCAGAAAATTACTTACAATCTCCTTTCTTTGGATTTCTAGCATTTCCAGAATAAACCCATACATTCAAATCATAGCCAATCGCCCATACATGTCCACCCATGGATGTCTCAACTTTCCAAAAATGACCAGCGACAGGATCCGTGAC
>JABASF010002565.1:0-14116 GCA_019776145.1 Harlomillsia oculata
TCTTAATGTCTTAGGGGGTGTGTTTTTTATAAGACATCAAGAGGAATGTACAATAGATTGTATTCATAGAAAGTATTGTCAAGATGCATGCATAACTTTTTCGCGTGGTTGCTAAGAAAAGCCGAAAAAAATTGCAAGTCCTTTCAAATGGTTGACGAGAAAATCCGAAAATGCGGAAAATACCTTTGACATGGCAAATATTCTTCGCAATTTTTTTGAAACCAAAAACGACAAAAAATTCCTGGAAGGAATTTAAATTGCACAATTTTTAAAATTCAAAAGTCGCGTAAAGTGACCACAAATCTACGAAAAATGAAGTATTTTTATCTTAATTTGAATAAGGATGAGCAAACGTGGTTGTTTCGTGGGAAAGTATATATGGTATCATTTATTACTACTAATTACAACTACAGTTATGATGATTTCACTGTTCCATACGAGTTATAATACAACAATAATAATTTCTACTACACTAATTTGGTAACTCGAGACTTAGTGAGAGCATTGACTTCTATTTTAGAACCCAACTCCTCACGTACGTTAGTAATGTGACTTCTCCACAACAAAGTTTGTCCAAAACAACAGTTTTCGTTCTATATCTTCAATCACTTCAGCAGGGGGAACTCGAGTTACTTCACTACATTTTGCATTTCGTTCTAAACAAGTCTCTACAGAAGCTTTAGAGTGGAGGATCGCAAACCCTATACTGTTCATTTTGGCCATTTGGTACCATTCCCATCGCATACTTTTGTAATAATTATTATCAATGAGGATTATGAAGTTTTGTCACCTTTGACATTTGAAACCACTTGACTCAACTTGTCTACGAATAACGGTGGATTTGTCATACCTGCCAAGTGCTAAGTCTGCTTGTATGAATCCTCTTAGTTCTGTTACATCTAAATCTATACATCTGTTTACACTCGGATTAATAAAATAACACTCAGTTACTACTTTCTAGAAATGTCAGCGAAAAGTACAATATCATAAGGACACTATTCATTGAGGAGCCCGTAGCGCAGATTCTGGAACGGATGCTTCTGGAGAAGGTGGCGGGTTAGCTAACGCTGAATGCAACATTGGAAGTGGTTTCTGGTTCACACATTCAGATTTCAGAGTCCAGTTTGACTTTGACTTCTTTGGCTCATATTGAGGATACATTTTTGAAAGCATTTTATCTTGTACAAAGCGAGAAATTCCTTCAACTGAAAAAAGCCCAAGATTACATACATTACAAAACCTATTTTATAATGATTTGACTACAAATTACATGAGCAAACGTGTTTTAGATTTGAAAATAACTCACAAAGTCACATTACACAGATCATCAAAATGCATCCGATCCAAGTTCCGGGGACTGACAAACCCGAAGTACTTGTTGATGATTTCTGTAAGGAATAAATAAAATAATCAAATGATACAATTAAAACCCACACGTTACAAAACACACGTTATAATGTTAGATCGATAGAAACTTACTAGACAGAAAATTTGAGACGCTTCCGTTGGTGCACAGCTACGAAACAATGAAGGCAAATCGGCTTTTTGTGTACACAGATACTGCACATTTTTCCCACATCTCTCCGTTTCTTCTTGGCTGAACAGTGAAAACACTGTTTCCTTTTTCCGCTCTCCAAACTGATCAGTTCATGAGTCTGATATTTCTTGCACTGATGTTTCAACATTTGGAATTTCCGTATACTTCGTCATGATTTCTTCAAGTAGCAGTTCACGAAAGTTTCTGAATGTTATCTTCCCCCGATGAGCAATGTACATTCTCCAGGAGTTGTTTATACACATGTCCATCAACCGAAAGAACAGCTTTCGAAATACACTATAACTCTTTCTAAAAAAAAGAATAGCACTGAACGTTCTTATCCAACTGATCGATTCCTCGGGCCAATTTATTATAACTTATGATCGATGACGGGATACGTCGAACTTTGTTGCGGCGATCTGTTTTCTCCACCATTACAGCATCGTGCGCAGTTGAGACAGCCCTCACAATTCGTCGATCTCTCCAAACGTCCACCAACACTCCATTCGCTGTATATGACACACAGTCATTCATTTGCATCCTTTTTGTATCGTGTATTGGTAAGTAGTTTCTCTTAGCTTTCGCTGGACCACAAATGTAAGTGTCATTCAATAGCAATCGTAACGCGAGGATGACTGACGTAAAATAGTTGTCAGCGTAGCATCTTCGATGTTGTCCAAAATAGGGTCGCAAAACAGTGAAGCAAACCTAAAAATACAAATAAAATGACATGATTACACAGAAACATAATAAATCGAATGTTAACATGACCAATTACACAATAAAGTTATTTACTTTGTCTCCAAAATTCTGCATTTCATTTAAAATCGGATCAAACACGTGCCCCTTTCCTTCGTAAATTATAGAATTGAGAACATATCCCTCTCTTGATTCAACTACAGAAAATGTCTTGATACCGCTTTTGCAACTTTTACTAGGAATGTACTGCTTCAAACCTGCCCCGCGTCCCTTTTCACGTTCTAAAGACTCGTCGACACTCAAATCGCGACCAGGGGTTCGGACTCTGCTAAAATTTGAGACCACCATATCCCAAAGACGTCTAATTGCATAGATTTTGTCGCCTGAAGTTCGATGTTGAGGATCAGCAAAACTCAAAAATCGTATCAGTTCACGGAATCTATCATGACTCATAATTTTCTTAATTGTTCTATTTTCGTATAGTGGGTTTTTACTCCAATACAACTGAACTTCGGGAAGTTTCACTAATCCCATGACCAATTTTGCTGCAATCAGCTTCCAGAAACAATTTTCTGTTAATGGTTCAAACGAATCGATCTGTTTTGGAACTGGCCGGTTAGTCGACTGGAACTCCAATTTTTTTCTTTGAGCTTTCCTGTTGGTTTCAGTGATGATGCAATCCAGGGCTTTGGGAATAATTAATGTTTTTAGGAGTTCTAATGGCGATTGTGTAATATCAACGTTCCAAGAAGCGGTTCCAGTAAAATCTGACGCTGGGCTGACGTAGTTAGCTGTTTGCACCCAATTCCATGTATTCGTCATTGAATGACTAGTGCTGGGTTGTAGAACTGGGTCAATGTCCATGGGTAAGGATTCTGTATCCGAATTAACAACGTCGTCGTCATTATCTATGATTTCTTCATCTGATGCAATGAAACCCTCAAGAAGAACTCCGTCATCAGAATTGTAAACACTTTCGTCAGAATTGTTCGAAGAAACCGATTCATTGTCACTGGAATCCAAAAAGGCATCGTCCATGTCGTTTGTTTCCTGTAATGAACAAAAACATTCCAATTATGAATTATAAATGATTGATAATTAAATTAAATGAAACAACAAAATAAATACATCCAGTCCTACCTGAACAGAGTTGTCGTCATTTAAAGTTTTTTGCTCTGTAAATTGACTTCTTTCCGCCATTGCAAAAAGGGTACTGTCATAAAATAGCGAATTTGGTTTTTAGTACGAAAACTAAACTGAAAGTAAAACTTGTTCTAGTCAATATAGAAATTGCGAAAACTTACCCCTTTTTAGACGAGAATTCACGATTGGAGTTGACGCGAGAACAAGAATTATGTAATGACAAAAGACGTGGTAAAGAAAAATTCCAGACGAGACGCCAGAAACAAGAATACGAGACGAAACAAGACGTCAAAAATGAATATGCGGCACAAGTAAAAGTAATGAGAATTTAATTGCTAAAGTGAAGGAAAATTCAGAAATGATAATGTAAGATTGTATGCAAAATGACAAAATTGGACCGCCGCCAAACGCTCCTTATGATGACGTCAGCAGGCGCACGAGTTAAACCGTGATAGAACTTGAATTCAGATGATGTGTGGAGGTGGCAGCTTCTCAAGAAATGCCTCGGGTGCTTCGGTGCGATTTATTTTAGTTGCCCGCATTTTGCGGGCTTCCCACGAGAAAGGACTTTCCGTGAAACCCGCAATTTGCGGGCTCACCATGAGAAAGGTATTGCTATGAACCCGCAATTTGCGGGGGTTACCACGCGAAAAAGATAAAGAACATGAATTACTAGGAAGTACTGTCAAGATTTTGTCAGCATGAAATAATAAATAGTAATATTATGTATTGTATTAATGTCTGTAAAAAGAAGAGTAATTTCTGAATAAAATTTAGTGTGTGTATATAATCGATCCACAATTAAAAATGTTCAAAAACTTGCAATTGTCGACAAAATTTTTTCTCGTATTCGATTCGTCAGCTCAAAAAACGTCGAAATGCCCAAAAAATCGCAAAATTTTGAAAAACTTGGACTTTTTGAATGGACTTCTGACGTCAGCAAATTGTTTAAAAACATGAAAGAGTAGCTGTTTGGCAAATAATATCGTCAAATTCCATATTTCGACATTTTCGTGAGGTCACAAGTCCGTTCAAAGTTTTTCAACATTTTGCGAATTTTTATCTCAAAATCTGCAATCTCAAATTGCGCGAAACTTCGTATTTGGACGTTTCTCGATATGGGCTATCGATTAAAAAAAGAAAAAAAAAATTTTATCAGCAGCCCCGTTAGCTTCAGTCCAACCAAGATTTATCAACAGAATACAATTTTATATTCATTATAGAATTATTATTCATTTATAATATCGTACCGTTCTTATGTGTGACAAACTAACACTGCCAAACAGAAAACAATGTTGATCAACTATGAAATTGATTTTCACTTAAGTTTTCATACAGAAAATAACACTAAATTCTACCATACCAATAGTATTACAAATGCACAAGCATAATTATTATGGGGATACAGCATTAAGCTTTTACGATAATCAGTACTTAGAGAAAGTTAAGTTTTGTATGTACACAAATGGACATTAAACTTTCAGTGAGTCGTAAAAGTTAGCAATGTATATAGTAATCGTAGTAGTGCTCACTGATTCAGTATCATTTTTTAGTTTATAGTTTTAACTTATGAAAACAGTACAAAACTAACATTTTACTTCTTAGCTACGTGCGATGGGTTGAATTGTTTGACCACGACGAATTTGTCCCCATCCAATCAATCTAGATAATTTAGAAAGTGGAATTTTATAGTTTAAACTTTGAAGTCATAAAAATTCAATAAAAAAAGTTTAGGAAGCTACTAACCTCCAATGCTTTTCCACACGTCGACTTAAGGCAATCTTCTCTCCAACTTCCGTACAAACTGGATTAGTCAATGTAACTTTAGCCAAATCGGCTTTCACAGCAGTGACTCTTCCACCAGTTGACAATGAACCAATATTAACCATCAATACTTCCCCTTTAGTCAACTTTTGCACCTAAAATGTTAAAATAAGCCGTACATTAATCTTTTACCATCGTTCCTCGATTCTCGCATGACAAGTAGAATGATTTTTCGTATTTATTTTCTAATCTACAATGCTAGTACTTACTTTGGCTGCCTTTTTATCTCCTTCGGTACGAACACCAAGAAGACGTCGTAATAAATAATACGAAATTTCAATTTCTACATAAATATCCGGCAAAGCTCCAACAGAACCCAGAACTTGTCCCACCATTCGATCAGCCCGACAAAGAGTAGGATCAATCATTGTACCAACGCCTGTGCAAATAGCGTAAAAATGTTGAAATCTTCCATGATTGCAATCTTCATTCGAAAAACTTAAATTGCATACTGTAATAACATACCAATCAGACCACCCAGGAACAGCAAACTGTAAGTCATTTTGTTCAGCATAAAGTGACACAATTCGTGAAAAAATTGGCCGACAGTTGAGGTTTCCCTCTGAATCCTTGGACACGAGTCCAGGTCTAACTTCAATCTCCTGACCAACTTTCAAAACTCCTTTCAACAGTGAACCTCCTGCAACACCGCCACGAAGATCTTCAACTTCAGACCCCGGCTTGTTCACATCAAAAGAACGAATGATGATGAGTCTCGGCTCAGACGTAAAGTCACGAATTGGAATAGGGATTTTGTTAACGATGTATTCACACAAAACTTCGATGTTGTATTTAAGCTGAGCAGAAATAGGCACAACTGGAGCACTTTCAGCCACCGTACCTATAAAATTCAGAAAAGCATGTTCAACATTTCACGACGACAGAATTTTTTCCAAATAGACATTTAGACTGAACGGAAACTGAAAGGGTCCTACCTTGAACAAACTTGACGATTTGCTCATGCTGTTCCTTGGCTTGATTTTCTTTCACAAGATCAATCTTGTTTTGAAGAATAATAATATGCTTAAGTTTCATAATTTCAATGGCAGCCAAATGCTCAGATGTTTGAGGTTGCGGGCAGGATTCATTTCCAGCAATTAAGAGAAGGGCAGCGTCCATGACAGCTGCACCGTTGAGCATTGTGGCCATGAGAATGTCGTGACCCGGACAATCCACGAAAGACACATGTCGTATCAACTTAAAGCGTCCATTACATGACGGACTTGAACACGGAAACGAATCATCTTTCGAAGAACTACCCGAAATAAAGCAAGTGGGTCGAGGACATTTATCATTGTCACATTTGTAGATCTTTGCATTGGCGTAACCTGTCACAAATCACAAAACCCCGATAAAATCCCTAATCCCATTACACACGTTAATTTTTCATCGTTTAATCCTTAATTTTCACCAATTCTTACCTAATTTGATGGTAATGTTCCTTTCCAGCTCATTCTTGAATCGTACAGTTTGAACTCCAGAAATAGCTTTGACCACAGTTGATTTCCCGTGAGCTACGTGACCAATCGTTCCTATATTAATGGTTGCTTGTCGACTGATCACTTCCGGGGATATGGGAGTTAATTTCTTCACATCCTATTACATTCATTAAATATAAAATTACAATTTATAATATTACCACATTCTTTAAAATGACAAGTTAATTGGCTGATGCAATCACTTCAAAACTGCCCTATTAATAGCCATATGCTGCACGCCGCCCGGTACTCAATCCACGATTCTGTTTGTAAATTTCATTTTAAAAATTAAATTACCAGTGTTGCTAAATCTTGTTTGGCCAAATGCGGTTGCCCGCTAACGGCTTTTCCTCCTGTTTCTGTCGACATATTTCTTGAGGTCAAAGGTCAGACGTGATTAATAGAAAAATGAGAATGATTTGGAAGTAAGCCTCTCCGTATTGCCACACTGTAACTCAATTGAAAATGAAAGGTTGTTGCTCTACGCACGCTTTATCACTACGCCACTACACACGGCTTGCTCATTTTCTCATTCCATTTTGACTTTATCACTACGCCGCTACACACGGCTTGCTCATTTTCTCATTGCATTTTGCATTTATTTTACAACAAATAAAACGAGTCCTTCGTCGTTTACATTTTCCATTTCATGAAAATTACCTTCGAATTGTTCGAAACCGAAACTAACGTTTTTTGAACAACAACAGCCAATGAAGTAATATTCTAAACACTCTAAACGACATTTAAGTGACTCAAATGACCAAAATCCTTCGAATCGTACGTGATGTTAATAGCTTTAATACAGGGTTTTGAAGGACGTTACAATTACAATAGATTTTGATTTTGATATTTAAGATACGCAAGAATAACTGGTGAATTAATCAATGCCAATAAAATAAATGAGTAGCACACTGTCACAGAAATTATCAATATTATGGCCTCGTGTGAATGATTTAGCGAAGCCTAACTTTTTCAGTAGCCAATGCAAGCTTGCGAATGTTGCACAAAGCCCCAGCGGCTGCAGTTTGCAATTCTGCGTCAGGTGAACCGATCATGTTGAGCAAGTACTGGAAAGAATAGCGACAGGAATTTGATTACGAACAATCGAGAAGTAAGTCTTATAGTGGATGGAAAGTGACATGGATTTTGTTATTTACCGGAACAACGCCACATTGATGCATTGTGATACAATTTCTTAGATCTCTGGACAAAGCAGACAAAGCTTGAGCTGCTGAACGGTGAACTAATGGATCTTCCGATGTCAAATGTACGGTGAGTGGACTCACAGCTTTGAGACGGCCGAATTCTTGGGAATTATTTCCCCATCTGCATACGGAAGCTATGGCTGCATCTACACATTGACGAAGTTTCTCATCTTCCTGTAAGGCAAGGGAAACGCTTTAAAATGACATATTTCGGATGATTGTCATTATTGTCCGTTCAAATGGCAACTTACAGTGTTGGTCAAACATGCCAGATTGGCGACAACTCCATGATCACTCATGATAGCTACATTTTCAGTGCTTTGTGCAATGACGGCAACGGCCTTAGCAGCGGAAGCTTGTACGCTCGGATCTTCAGATTTGAGTAAGTGCACTAAAGTTTCCAAAGCTCCAACAAAATTGCGAACTGTGTCAGCAGCACCGGCAGTTGTGGACACGTATGCAGCAATAGCCCAAGCAGCACTAGCTTGAACTCCTGAGTTGGGATGTTTCAACAATGCCCAAATGAGACGAAATCCATCATGTTTGTCAATTTCCCGTCTAGCGTATTTGTTGATGGCCAATTCACCCACGGCTTTAGTTACGTTCACTAACAGCGGCTGTAATAGTGAAAGTCGTATAGTGAAAGCAGGAAAAGTTAAAAGCATAAAGCACACAAGTCTGGTTAGAATGTTTGTGTTTACCGGATTGTTGATGGTGAGCAAACCAATGAGACGTCGAATTGCACCCAACCTTTTTCATCATCAGGGCATGATCGGGATTAGCCTTGACTAATTCTTCAATGGTTCCGGTCACATTAATAAGAATGTTCTCTGATTCGGTATCAAGCAATGCGACCATAAGCTTGAGAAAATTTTCGTTCATTTTGCGACACTTTCCAATGGACGAGGAGCATTTCCAAATTGCTCCTGTTGCAGCAGCCAGTAAAACCTTTGTTTCTTCGACGATTCTGATTTTGGACTATGCCAAGCAAAGGAGGAACAGCACCCTTGTTGAATACAATCTGTCGAGATTCCGGGTCTTCTGCGCACTATTTTACATTTAATATGAATTTAGCGATCATTTTTCTTTGGTATGGATGAATTTTAGTGATAAAACTGTAGTGTACCATGAAAATTGCTGAAGCACACAATTGAACGAGACGATAATGCTTGCTTCTCAATCCTTCCACCAAAAAGTCCAACAGTCCTTCCGTTCGAATTGCCAAACGGAAACTCTCTTCGGATGCACACTCTCGCAAAATCCCAACAACCGGAAGAACCACTGCAACACGTCGAGTCTGGAGAAGTTTTGCCAACAAAGGAACGGCTCCTGCTTTTCGAATGGCATCTTTATTTTTTGTGGAACGTGCCACAGCCCAAATCGCAATGGCTCCACAACGCGGCACTTCGTAATCAATTCCTTTTGCATTCTCAGAATTATGCCAGTGATGATTTTTCGGTGTCTCAATATCCAACATATCAACCTAGAATAGAAGAAGAAGCATAACGACACATAAAATAACTAACTATGGTTGTTACTGCATTCATATGTAGTGCGCATTTAATCATATCATACCAAATGATTGATCCCATCAGAGTGTCGAAAAGCACGACGAGCCTTGCGAATCCTGGCAATGTGCGCAACAATCTCAGCAACCAACAATTTCAGTTCTTTTGCAGGGTCTTNTTCATACGTAGTGCGCATTTAATCATATCATACCAAATGATTGATCCCATCAGAGTGTCGAAAAGCACGACGAGCCTTGCGAATCCTGGCAATGTGCGCAACAATCTCAGCAACCAACAATTTCAGTTCTTTTGCAGGGTCTTTCAATATAGCCACCAAAGTCTCTAATCCTTTCATGTTGAAAATACATCGGCATATTTCCGTATTTCTTGTAACCTCTCGGAGAATCAAAAGCGATCCCATTTTACAACGGTTCTCTTCCGTATCCAAAATATTGAGCAATGTTTCCAAACCTCCCGTGTCCTTAATGGCCATTTGTACAAAATTGTCTCGTAGATTATAATCTCTGAGGGATGAGAGCGCAATGATAGTTGCAGTTGGATTTCCAGCCTGGACAATGAGAGAATTCATGGGAAATTAAGAAATCAGACTTGTGATTTGTTATTGACTTGATTCCGAATTCATTGTACCTTGACGTATTTGATGAGACGCTGAACTTGCCAATAATACGGCGGGTACTCCGGTGTGGCTGCTCGATGTGGTTCTTCGTCCTCAGATTCCGGTGAGGATTCCGCATCGGATGAAATTCCAGATTTTGGTCTTCTGATTATTCTTCCAGAACCCGTCTTTTCCACGCTCTCCATGTCACTTTCAACATCACTCATTGCAACAGTCATTTCGGACTGAACAGCGGAAACCTCTTCATCTTCGGGCTCACTTTCGATAATAATTGGGAGTTCTGAGAGGGCTGGGACTTCAACTTCTTCAGCTCCACCAGTTCCAGTTCCTTCTTCTTCTTCTGGACCCTCCACGGCCAAATCTTGGTCAGGTTCGGTAATCTCACTCATTATGATTACAATTTTTTCATTCAAATCCTATAATCTATTCTACTACTTTGTCTACGTTTATGACATTTATGAGTTAACTAGAGTACTTACGTTTGGATCAATCTACGCGCACTCGCACTCCAAAATGTACGGTTAGGTTAGTGTACCAAATTCATACCTTCTTCTGTTAGTTATAGCAACAAATTCACGTTCCCCGTCATTGCAACATTCTCATGCATCAGTCCTCGAATTCTGATCTTCTGTTTGAGTTTTCAAAATAATCCGAAATATAATTTCAATTTCGACTTTGCCCTTTTCATTTTGCATGCACGAAATCATGAAATCCAAAAAGCAAGAAAGAGCAACCAAAATCAAGCAAGAGCAAGGCAAGGGTCGCGTGTCGCGTCGTAAAACATGAATCTTCAAGTGCGCTCTATTCAAACTCAATGTGATTTCCTCCACACTCAAAAAAGCTATACCGCATTTATTTTGCCGATAGAATTTGGACTAGTTTGAATACAACAATTTGAGAAAAATTGTACGTTTTACTATGTTTCAATAAGTTTTCCACAGTTAAATTCCGGTAAACCAGTGACAAAATGATGTCCTTTGTGACGAAGCGATTGTTAAACCTGTACAGGTAAGTAACTTAATGGAAACGGATTTTGGTACCTAAATCTTCATCTAACGTTTACAATTTGACATGCTTTGATACTTTGGAGATAAACATCTTGATATTTGTAGTGTTCCTGATCGATTTACTCGTGTGTCATCTGTAATCCCAAAATATGTCGATGTCTTGTCGGATGACAGGAAATTACTAGTGTTCTCAAAGTCATATTGCACGTCAACTACAGAATCAAAATCAGCTGAAGGTAATTTTCAATTTTAATTAATATTTTTGTCTTTCTTGGATAGGGAAAATGAATTTGAACATTTGTGTTGACAGATTCGTCTCAAGATTGCATTGCACGGTACGTGGAACCGGAAGTGCAATCCTTGTTGAAGAAAATGACCGGTTTGGATCACAAACGAGTATTCCGAAATCGTAAACTTGGCCAAAAGCTACGAGAACCCAAATACAAATTCATGACTGAAAAGGTATAAATATTGCTCGTTTCATGGTTCTATCACTTCTATCAATGTAGAGAGTGGCAATTAATTTTATTAATCTTAATTTATTAGGAACTGGAAGAAGCAGTCAACGAAGCACGCGACGTAGCAGATAATTTGCTAAAAATGCCACCAGTTCTTCCTGCCCGGAAACCCATTGACAAGGTTCTTTCGTATGATCCTCAGCTTCAAGGTTACGATATTGCTACAATCGTATGCACGGATATTTCGATGAATATATCAAACCGAGTAAGATTAAACGGAATTAAACGAAGTAACGATTAACGATTGTGTCATTTATAAACACTGATGTAATTTAATGTAATAACTTTAGGATCGTCTCATAACAGCAAGAGAACCTGATGGAACCCTTCGTTTGGCAACTTGGGAAGAACGTGACATTATGAATGCAATTTATTTTCCAGTCGAAGGACGAGAAATTACTCCTCCTTCAATGTTCACTGATGAAAGCATTTTAAAGTCCGTGTTGGACAGAGCTAGTGAAGAAGACAACACCTATGAATTCGTTCTTGACAGAGCCTGTATTCAATTTGAACCCGATGATCCACTTTACATCCGCGTTGTTGAGATGACCTATGAAACTGTAGACGACAAGCAGCACTACAATTTTCTGTATTCCACCAGACATTTTGGACCGTTTGCGTTTCATCTTGTGAGAACAAGGAGAATGGACAATCTTCTATTGTATTATATTGCTCATGACCGGTATAATTCGCTATCCTTATATCCTTAATCCTTGCATTCTAGTAATTTTAACATTGTAATCAAATACTCAGAAAGGTTTTGTTTTTAACACAGGATATCTGACGACGCACTCAATTTGGTGAAACTATTTCATGAACTCTTTCCAAAGAGTAGGTCAAAACAAGAGATGCCCAAGTGTTCTACAGACTTGAACAAGATTCGTGCCTACACTCAGTACGATGCTGTTAAAAAAGGTCAATTGGACTTGGCATTGAATACGTTAGAAGAACAAGAACGATTGAAACTGGATCGGGAAGAAGGTTTAAAGAAAGCTCACGGGTTAAATTAAATTATATATATATAGTTTGTATATAAGTTTGCTACTTTAAACTGAAACTAATCACTAGTAACAATAACGATCTTGTATGTTTTCCTAACTAGTACACAGTAAACTAGATTGTTGTTTCAAGTCTAGACTTGAAACATTTAGTAGAGACAATAAAGAAATAATTAATGCTTTATTTTTTATGTTTTTGTCTTCGTTTCCTGTTCTAGACATTCTGGATTTAATGAAAGTTTCATAACAATAATAAGTTGCATTGTGAAAAATCGAATCCAAAAGAACGCGATTCGCATAGCGGCAACACGTGCCACCTGTTCCGAGTTTCCACTTTCTCGTTCTTCTCATCAATTTTTGTGCTCGCTTGAAATTTTAATTCCTGTCACGTCACAACAATTAAACTTTAATGAATAGTTCATATTCATATTATTTAACTTTGAAAGATTGAAACGTAATATTTACCAATATTTACCAAGGTTTTCAAAATGAGTTCCTTAACGGAAGAACAGAGAAAGAAGATAGAGTTAAATCGTCAAGCTGCTTTACAACGACGAGCTCAATCTCAACAAAAACAGCAGCAACAATCCACTACAGTTAACTTGAATACTAATTCAAGTAATGTTGTTCAACCCAGTTTTAGAAGTTATTCTGCTGGTGCTCCGTCTGTATCTCAAAGTATGGGTGGTCAATCAGTTCAAAAATATCCCAATTCTACCAGTTTTAACAAGCATTCTTCGTATCCGTCATCAGTTAACAAACCCATGACACAAACGACATTCGGGACAAGAGGATTGGAAAGAGTCATCAGTGGAACATGTCGATTAGTTGCAAAAGATAGATTTGTAGTTGATATGCCATATCAAACTCAGGCTATTAATATTTTTAAAAGCGTTCAAGGAGGAAGTTATGGTAAGGAATAGTGTTCTTTCTTTAATGTTAAAAATTGAATCAGTGATAATGAAAATAAATTGATTGATTTCGTATTTCAGATATGGAAAAGAAACGATGGTCCTTTCCATTGACTCAGCATGGAGCTTTATTAACTGCCATGGAATGTTTGAGGCCTTCAGTTGTTCTTGGGGCTTTACCATCGAACGTACTTCGAGTATTTCGAAATCTTGCAAATTCCTCACCTGTGAACAAGAACATTGACTTATCAAGTATTGATCCAGTGCTAGTGAGGATGTTGATGCCTTTTCAAAGGGACGGGATCATTTTTGGTATACGTAAAGGTGGAAGATTATTAATTGCGGATGACATGGGACTTGGCAAAACGATTCAGGCCCTTGGCATTGCACATTTTTATGGCAATGAGTGGCCATTGTTGATCGTCTGTCCGTCTTCAATGAAGTGAGTATTTTGTGAGATTCATAACATAGATTTTATAATGACTCTATCGATAATGATTGCATTGTAATGCTGCTCATTGTTATTTCATTCATCATAATAGATATGTCTGGAGGGAATCCATTTGGAATTGGTTGCCGTCTGTTAATCCTGGAAGCATTAATATTTTGGAGAGTCTCAAAGATTCGGTGCAGTACGCCAAAGTCATTATT
>JABASF010002566.1:0-14113 GCA_019776145.1 Harlomillsia oculata
AGTAATGAAAGGGACTGAAAAGGTCTTTTTTCAAAGTTCATGGCCAGAAACGGAATGGATTCAATTGAGAAGGGTGCGTACAACTTGAATGTATAGGAAAAGTGAATTGAATTGTTTGGAGGAAATGAGAAGAAAGGAGAGAATGAGAAAGAATAGATTCTCATCGCCGCCCCTTGACTTATTAGCGCAGATATGAAGCAGAAAGGAAAGGAAATTTACTTTGAGAGAGTAAGAATAAGAAAATTGCACCCTCTTGTTTTGAAAGGCATCGTTTTCCTCAAATATTATCCTGTTACGGAACTACTAGAAGTATGTGTTACAGAGACCTTCTAGTACCAGTTTCCTTTCACTTATTATTATACTACTGAAAGAAACGATTGCCGTACAAAAGGTGAAACATGCTGAACATTATTCCATTTTCGTCCCCTCTTCTGAAAATGATGAGCGAAAAGGCTCTCAAGGAAGGGGAAATGAAGTGCTGATTCCTTTACTTTTCACTTTTTTTTCGGTAACTTTCACTTTATAAGTTCCTTTTCATGTCGTACAGTATAAACTACGGTGTGGTGTAGTATGGTAGGATTTTTCCATGTCGTTTTTTCTCTAGAGATGTAGTCAGAGTAGTCATTTTGATTGGCTGGAGCCTACACTGATGGAAATAGCGACAGAGTCGATAGGAGTGAGAGTTAGAAGTTGAACTTTTGTAGAGTTAAACGGAAAAGTGTAGCATTAGTTTCCAATTTTGCACCCGATTTGCATGCGAAGGAGCGTATGCTGACGTTGCTAATCATGCAAAAGAATAAAATTTTGGGTGTGCTGCTTGAGTTGCTTTCGACTTTCTTTCTATCGACTTTGACGGTTTTATTCTTACAAGTCATAAAATGGAAACGTAGAAACCTGTGATTCCGTAAGATTCGCGTGGCATGTCGTGTCGTGCCGGCGTCTCGTCGTGCGTCACGAAAACTAAATGCATAAGTTTGCTTTCCTTTAGATGTGATTTAGGGAGAGATAGATGCTCAAACTTTCATGGAAGGAAAAAGGACCTTAGGATATTTTTTGGAGAGATGTTCTTTCCGTCTGGTTTTGGGTTATTACAACAACAACACACTATGTGATTGGGATGTGAACTGGTGAATAGTGCATCTGCTCCAGGCAGATGGGTCGTCTTGTGTACGACGAAGACGGCTCTTGGGCCAAATACATTTTTCATGGGATTTCAATTGAGAGAACAAATTGTGTTGGAGCTTTTTCGTATGCCCTCATCCTCATCTTTGGAATCTTTCTCGGAGGATATTTTGATATTTCTCTATTCTAGTATAGTATTGCATATGCATGATGATGAACTCGAGAAGAGTCTGCTGAGTCCCACCGCCTGTCATCTTGCACGATTCTTGTGTCTTTTCTCTTTGTCGTGTCATGTCTCTCTCATTTTTTGCATTGTCGGTGTCGGTGTGCCACGCTCACGTTTCTTTTTGAATTTGGTTAGATTCTCTCGTTTTCTCCTGTGGTGTTTGAAGGTTTTGTGATACGTTTCCTTTCATGGAGGATTTTTGGTTCATTTTCCACTCCTACAAATTTTGCCTCCTTGCGGGTAAAGAGATGAGAATTCGGGTCGCAGGACGCGGCTTGGTGTGTTGTCATGCATCATGCACACTGCCCCATCGCCATCATCATCTCAGCGTCTTTTGGTCTCTATACATCTTCCATCTTCATATGAGATGGACGAGGAAACACACTCTTTCCTTGGCTGGGGACCAGCAAGAGTCCCTTTTGAATGCGAGGAGAGTCGTTCGAGAAATGAAATGGGTCAGGGAAAATCGAAGTGCATTTATTAGGCAGGGCCATTCTGGTCTTAGGACACGAGGGCACAAGGTGACAATTCATTGAGTCTTTACGAGTCTTAAGGTTGGGAGCACGCGGTTGGCCTGCTGAGGACGTAGCTTTATCTTGCGGAGTCGTGCCTGCTTTCTTTTTCGGGAGAAAACTGAGTCTTTTACTCTTCGCTTTCTCTCTCTTTTTCTCTCATCGTTCAAAGTTTATAAGGCTAAGCAGTAGGTTGATGTGTAGTATGTAGACACGAGTGGACTTCACTGTGACGACTTTCTCGAAAGAGCATTTTTCCCGGGTGAAGCCAAGATTTGGTTCGTAGAGAACCCGACTTGGCCGGAATACTTATGAAGCAGGAAGGAAATTCAACTGGACTTTTTTACTATGAGCCTTTTTTGGTATTTGCGGACGCTGTGCGTTTTTTCTTCTTGAGGGATGCTGCTTGTGCCGAAGACGAAGGATGCTGGTGTGGAAAGAAAGTGACTGAGTGCAGATAGAGAAGAGGCAACCGACGCTCATATCGATTTCTGGAAAAAGAGAACCTTCTTGTTTTCCTCCTCAATTTATATCCCGTACGACAATCTTCTTCTATTGATTTTGAGTCGGGCACTTTTCTTCAAGGCGTCTCCCAAGCGGACATGGAAAAATCAAAAAAGGGATGTCTTTTTTCTTTTCTCTTTCGGTTTGTGTGTGTGTACTGTGTCATCTCGTTTTGAATGGCGGAAGTGGAAATCCCATGACTTCTTGTCGAGCCGGAAAGGCTAATCCTCTGGTCGGATGCAGATGCAAATGCAGATTTCACATGAAAAAGTCCTACGTAGTGTATAAGAATAGGTTTGAAGACAAAGACTTTCCAGAATCTCATACTCTGTCTTTGTTCAGGGTTTCGTCCCGATCCGTCTTGAAACTCAATCTTCTGCGTGACTTTTATGGTGAAATGAAGCGTGTGCGTTTCGTTGCGTACAAGGTACAACCCTAAAAAGATCACTTGGGTGCGAAAAGAAAAAAAGGCTACATGGCTGAGCTGTTCTTATCGATTTACCATAGGAGACGATTGTATGCCTACATTGATTTGGGGTAATGGAGTCTCACTGATGGCTGTACACTGAGCCGTTGAATGGGTCCTTTTGTCCCTGTGGGCTTTCACCCAATGGAACTCAACTGATGGCACTTGAGATTGCGACTGTTGCGAGACAAGGGTTTCAGACAAGGAGCGGACAGGCGACTTCCGACTTTTAGGGTTAACTTCCGTTGTCCGACTTGTTTAGTATCGCAATCCCACTCTTATGGCTCACAAACCAATGGATTTTATTTACCATCCATTGGAAAGGTTAAAAGCACTAGAAAAAGCTGTAGCACACTGCTAAGTCCAACAACTTACAACAATGTTTTGAACATGCTGCTTCAGCTCTGTGCAGAGTGCAACTCGTGCGCGAGGAAATGATTAATTACTACTGTCGGAAACTTTGCAATTAATTCTATACAGAGTTATAAGAGCGAAGTCCACATTTGTTGTGGCATGTGGCATCGGTCCATTCCGGATGAAATGTGGTGAAAGTGCAGAAGTCGAATGTTCTGTGCGTCTCTATGCAAAATCACACATGAGGATTGTGCGACAGTCAAAGACCCTACACTATGAATAAAAAGGATTTGCATAGCACGTGCTACTGCTATTATGAATTTGAACATTTTGCAATATGAGTTTCGTATTGCTCCGTTTCCTTTTGTGTCCCATTGGGAAGACTCAAGCGTTTTTATGATGGAGCAATAAGAGTCATTGGATTAGAATAATGAGAGGCAATTATTGCGACGAGAAATGACGAGAAAAGGTACTTTTGTCCTCTTGGACTAGACGGAACGAGGAAGTGGGTCTTGTTGAAATGAGTGCACCAAACGACCCGATGATGTCTCGACTCCAGCGACATTCTCTTCAGTAATGGCGTCCTCTCTTTTAAGAGAAATCCTCCAAAGAGTTTTCGGCTTTGCCTTCAGCATCTCGTGAGTATTTCCATGCTAATTTCAAAGTCGTTGAGTCTCTGACGAAGAACTCGCTTCGGAAAAGGACGATTTTCTATTCCTTCTTGAGAATTTTGAAATAGGCCCAAAAGGGAAGTCATTGAGATTATAACTGCGTGTGCGAACATTTTGCCGTGTACGAAACTTCCAAATACTCTGAGTATCAAGATCTTCTTGTTTTTCATATGTGAACATCACGTAACGCATGCAAGACTTACGGCCCACTTAATTACGTGAGATTCACGTTTTTCATTCAGATAAGAAAAGATTGGATGTACTAACTCCCATTATATCCTATCATAAATTTGTAGTTTTAAGAGGACCTGCTCCGGGTTTCAAAATTCAACCTTGTGGATTTTGTATTTCTAAGAAACTTCAAAGAAGGCAAAACAGGCCAACAGAAGCCTTTTTGGTTTTCCTGGTGTTCTGAAACGAAACGTGAGCAGAAAAAATCTTGTAAAAAGGAAATTGGAAAAACGGAAATGCATTGTCGACGACTGGACTATCGTTACAGTTTCAACTGGACGATTCCGTTAGTTCTTCAGAAAAGTTTCATTCGTTTTACTTTTTTACCCCTTGTGAATTTACATGGAGGAAAAACGAGGAGAGCGAATCGAATGGAAAAGTTTCTTCAGACCAGACCGCTCAAGGAGGTTGAGATATGGACTGTGTATAGATGACTTTCCATTTTTTCTCCTTTCAAGACTTTTTTTCTCGTTGAATTGTCCTGGCGGGTGTAATACATAATCGCATAGCGATGTTGAGTGGGAAAATAGAGTGCGTTGCCTTGCTCCTTATTCTTTACTACATATGTCTTTTAAGAGAGTGGAAGTAATGCAGAATGCAGCCAAGAAAAGAGAAAAAGCTCTGGGTATTCGAAAATATATATCTTTTAAAAAAACTTTTTTTTATTCTTATGGTCCATGTCAGAAGAGCATAAGCTCGGAAGTCATAACCCGTGCATTGCTCCAAGGCATGATTTCTCCCGAGTAGAAAGCGGTTTAACCCGATTGTGCATACACTTTGACTTTTCACGCATATAATCTCGATTTGAAGAAGATAGTGGGACTTTGCCGACTTCCTTTTTATCGACTGACTGCCACACGGCGTCAGTTGGTTATTGCGGAGTACTGGTCTCAAAATGAGTTCCAAAAAGGGCATTATGTCTGAAAGTGTGTCACTTTACAATCGTTCTTAACGAGTTGCTTTTTCAAAGAGAGAGATGCTGCTGCTTTTGCTTGGTCTTCTTATCATGCTGTGTTGTTCAACATACTTGGAGTTGGAAGATATGATGTGGGGAACTTAGTATTCGAAAGAAGAGATACAGCTTTTCTCGTTGTACATACTGTTCCTCCTCCTATATACGACTACATTTCACCCAGTTTTTATCTCGTGAAAGGTCTTAGCATAGCTCAACGTATGCAAAACATACGAAATGCAAGTGAAAGCATCTCGCGTGTTGCTCTCGGTGCACATAATGGGTTTTACATATGGAAAACGATACGCTGTTGCCGTTACCTTTTCCAGACTCTGGGAAGTAAGACGGGATGAATGCGGCTGTCGAGCTTCTCTTACGCTCTTGGCGTTGGGCTAATGTAATTTCTCTGCTCTTCTCACAACTCACGATGGGACCTCTGACTTTTATCTACCTCTTTCTTTTGCCTTGGACATGACATGACCCAAGCCGAAGCCTCAAAAACCACCTATTGCGTCCTTTGAAATATTACTTTGTTCGTGAGTCGAGGAAGTGAAACTGAGCAACCTTTGTTCTTTTGATTCTAATATTAAATTTTGTAAAATGGTAACAAAGCAGGGATGAATGTTGAAAGGAAACGTACCACGGTTGGAAGAGAATATTATTTTTTAGGTCAGTGAGGTCCTGAGCTAGTCATTTTAGTTATGATTGGCATACTTTAGAAATGCATTGACCGAGAATAAGAAAGCTTTTAAGAAGACATTAAAGCTTTTAAAAGCAGAGGAGAGAAGTAGACGCACCTGGGAAAGGGCCAGAATGGACGAAAGCATTAAGAAAGTAGCAAGGTTTTTGAGAAGTTGCAAGTTTTTGGAGCAGCTTGGTAAAAGAAAGATGGAAAAGGATATAGACAAAGAGGCGAAAGGCTCTTGTCATTTTAAGACGCAGTGTTTCAGGAGAAAGCCCTTTTGCTTCCTTTGAGTGCCCAACGACTGTTTTATTTTACGTCTTACAGCCTCTCTTCGCCTGAGACTCTCCAGAAATGTAAATCTGTTTGTGTGTATGGAGCATTTCCTGCTGCCTTTGCTCCTTTTTTGTACTCTCTCCAGTTTTCACTGTGTTGTATACATTTTCTAAAAGAGGAATGGAGATGAGAGGCTCTTCAGTTTCATGAGTCTCGTCTATCCGCTGTACTTCCGATAGTGTCTGTTGGGACTCCTAGGGACAAGTTCAAAGGCGGTTCTTAAAAGCTCCTTTTACATCGACGGGAAGAGAGGTTTGTTTGTTTTGTATCCACAGCATTGACACAACATGAATTTCATAGGCGTGTGAATGCACTTCCCATAGTTTGCAATTGATTTAGTCTTGAGGAAGGAGAAACAGAACAGTTAGAAGCAACCAAGTGAGGATACGGGTTACAATGAGCTCTCTTCTACTATTTTGAGCATCTTATGCTCCAGGCCCTGTGTGAATTTATAGTCTCTCGACTGTAACTAAGGCGGTTGGTTTAGGGCGGGACTTTTCTCTGAGAAACAGCGTAGGGTTGTGACTTCTGAGAAATTTAATTCCGGCAACTTCACAATGAACAAGCGAGCGTGCAGTTTCAGAAAACTGGCAACTTGAGTCCCTTGAGGGAAATTAAGACCCGAGCGTAATTATTACAGGTGCTCCATGATCACCATGTAACGTTTTTATGGAGTTGCCGTTTTGCGCTGGAAGATGTTTATTGTGGTCGTATCGTTAGTAAGTTTTCTGATGAATGTATTTGAACGTTATATTTATATGCTGTACAGTACTGTACTTACCAGTACTATACCAGTACACAAGAAAAGAACGGGCCCTGAACGCTTTGCACATATTCAAGAAAAATATTTTTGAAAATGTTTTGTTGGGAAATGAAAAAGAGGACGAGAATTGCATCCTTTTCTGTCAGTGTGAGTTTTAAAAGGGATGAATGAATTGCGCGGCGGGTTGGATTTGGAGTGGAGAAGAGGATTAAATCCTTTGGTGCAAATAGAAAAGTGATAGGAAATGGGAAATGATTCTAGGGACTGGAGAAGTTGGGATTTGGGGAAGAGGAACCACTCGACTGCAGCCAACATAAACATAAATTTGGAATATAATCGGTGTGGAATATAAATAGGGTTGGAATTACTGTGAGCTGTGGAAAGAGCGAAATAAAGGGTGAAAGCGCCAATGTGTGTGCGTATGCGACTGTTGGCAGGAAGAGTGAGAAGACTTGGTCGTAGTGGGTCGCATTTTACTAGATTTTCGGTTTGGAGCTGGGTTGTGCGAGCTTTCGACTGTGGAAGATCCTTTCGCATTTCCACTCGTAGCGTCAACTCAAACTTTCTCCTTCAAATGAGGCGAATAGAGCCGCTCCGAAGCTCAGTCTGAGTCTTGTCCTTGTGACGACGACGCCTGGTTCTCTCGTTTCTTGGATGCGAAGATTTTGCTTTCTCCTTTTTGTGCATCACTTGTGCGCGTTGCTCCACTTTCTTCGGGCAGAATAAGGTAGAAGTGGAGGTAGAAAAGTTTAGGCAGTGCAGATTTGCCTCGTTGGCATCACACGGAGAAACTCAAAGTCTCGAAGCGATAGAAGGAATAAAGGATGTGAATGTGTGAAAGAAAAGAGAGGGTAGATTGCCTCTTTGCAACCAAAGTGGAATTGTCACTTCGGGTGAAGTTTAGTGGTGTTTGGGGACGAGTTTCGTTGACGGATGGTCCTATTTTCACCCGTGTTGGGGACGTTGGATAAAAGTCCACCCTAACAAAACAGATTCGGGCTGAACCTTTCGTGAACCTCGAAGCTTTTGTCTTATCTTGCTTCGTCCAGGCTGAAAAACAGTGTGTCCAGAGAAATCCACCCGTGAGAAAAGTGACGAAGAATAAATTCAGACAAAGGCGACAGTTCTACAGCATTTTACACTTTCTTCTTTTCTCGCGTGGGTGACGACGCTCCCAGACTTTCTCTCCTGAGAGCTCGTTAATATCGGATTATTAATTCTGGGCAATTAGCAACCCCTGTTTTGTCGTGCGAAACCCCTTGCTGAAGTTTAATTGAACACGGAATGAAACGTGTGAAGAACAAGTCAAGGGCTGCAGTGCTCTTAAGAGCGCTCTGTTTCTCCTTTGCCGTCCTCATTGTTTCTGCAGCTGAGGCAAATTCAATTCTCACGACGACAAGAGCAACTACGAACAAAGGTACTATACTTCACTCACTTTCTTCGACACAAAAATATTATACTGCAGGATGTAGCATTAGTAGGGAAGCTTCTTATGGTATAGTGACATTTCGGGTAGCGCAGAGATGTGAGTGTAATTGGCAAAACTATCCTGTCACTTTGATCTTGTAAAGACTATATGTGCGGGTCGAAAAGCAACATAATCCTATGGAGGATTGCATCAAGTTCTCTTCGTGTAATCCTATCTTGGTTGACCTTGATGTTCTCCTGCGTTTGTTTCATTTTGATGAGTTTTGCGTCCCTCCGAATTCAAGGGGCGGGTAAGACATGAGAGACTGCTCTATAAGACAGATTACTACGAAGGGAAAAACACAGAATTCGACTTGAACCTTGGATTTGCTGCGTTAGACGTAACTAACAACGTGGAGGTAAAAGAAATATACGCGTCCGCAAAAGTTGGGAGTCTCTTGTGTCTTTTACGCTGGGTAATTACGACCAGCAGGAAAACGAATGGTTAAAAAAACCTTCAAGTTTGTCTTGTGAACTTTTAGTTTTTCCATGTGAGCTTGAGGTTTTTGTGTGTCTGGCCATTCATTTGTACAGTGTCTGTCTTTCTCTTGTCTTCGAGTTTCTCTTTTTTTAGTGTAATATGAATCGCAAAATTTTTTGGAGGAAAAGTCAAGAGAAAGTTGAGCCTCTTGACAGAACCGTGAAGAAAAGTTGGGGAGGAAACTCTTTTTGCAAAATGGGATTTGTTGGGCATTTCAAAATGTAAAGCCTTTTTGTATGAGAGTATGAGAAGCACGTAGACGGTAGAATTTGATGTAGTAAAATGTAAGAAAACTTACTATATAATGTTTTGTGAAAAGTGAAGATGTAAGTCATAGTCCATAGTAAAAGAGGACCGTAGTCCATCATTCATTTATGCTTTGGCTCCAGCTCAACTTGTCTCCTGTTCGCTGCCAGGCATATTTTAATAACTTTTTAATTCAGAGGGGAAGAAAGTTGTGAGATTGGAAATGAGATATGATCCTTTTTCTTATAAGAAACAACGAGAACAACTTCTAGTAAAGCTGGAATAGGTAGAATGATTACGGTTATAGTATTCCACTGTAGCGTTTCCCTATATGAAAGAAGATACTATATATAATCATTATATTCGTCGTTTTTAGACTCCAGTAATCTCTTCAGCATCGGTGACGACTTTCTTCTTCCCGGAAATTAGCCTTGTGTGCATGTTGTCTCCAGATTTTTAAAAGAGTTTTTTAACATTCCCTTGTCGTTTCTCGGTTTCTTCCCCCTTTTAAAATACTTTTGGATATTTTTAGCGAAGAAAGCGAAAAAAAATCGTGGTACAGAAGAGGAATGCCGGAATACTGTTCTCAAAGAGAACGCAAAAAAGTTCTGGCCAAGCTACTCGCAAGGACTTTTTTTCCCTTTTTTGGCAGGTGGGGCATCTGCGTTTTATTGGATTTGGCGAAGAGCACCAAAACCATTAGGCAAGCAGGGACGAGGTCTTTTTACTTGTCCTGTCTGTAGAACCCAAGAAACCTACTTTCTCATGTATTTTCGAACTCGTACATGAAATGCGAGAGGCTCTCTTCTCCAGTGAAAGTTTAAATGTGACGCGGTCGTATTCCCCTTTGAACTGTGTCACCCAACCTGTTTAGCCCACTTCGATTCTTGTTACCAGCACGGACCAGCAAAAAGTTTTTTCGTCGTCAGTTTGTTTGTCGATTAAAAAAGCACGAGAAGTTTGTGACGTCGTCGTCGTGTCGTTGTGAAAGACAGTTTTATTTGCTGAGGCAGAAGAGACGACAACTTGACAATTTTTTTCTGATTGCTGCGTAAACCAAACATTGATGTTATTTGATTTTTGCGTCGTAGTCGATACATCGTCTTGTTTTGGAAGGTCGAGGAAAAAGGAAAACGGACTGTAACGAGGTCACTTTCTTGCACTTGATGTTTTGATAAAGAACAAACATGTGAACTTTGAACTTTTGTGTCGCCGATGTAATTTTTAATGGCGAATGAACAAACGGCAATAACAAAATGAAAGGAAGTGAGCAGCTGAGCTTATATTTATGTAATTCTTATTGAGAAGAAAACACGACAAGAATCCTTTACTGAGTGAATGAACAGACTGGATAACAGAATGAATGATTTTACTACGTCCTGCACAGTTGTACATTAAACATTATTTTTGTAAAGTCCTTATGTTAGAGATAAAAATAAGACTTGACCTTTCGTCTGAGGTCGTCACATGTGGCGTGGCAAGTGGCGACGTGCGGAATTTTGGTCCAAGTCCAGTAATGGTTACTTCTTCATCTCACTTGTCAATTGTCAAGTTTTTACCCCAAGCAGCATATACTCATATTCACTGAACTATCGATTCTAAAGAATTCTATGTTTTTGTAGGGTTGTAGATTTTACTGTGTAGTCGTACATGGTACATCCTAGAGGTTTTGGTAGGCAAGTGACTGTTTTCGTATGCATTCAATCGGAGGAAAACGAGGAAAAAGGAGTTTGTAAATAAAAAATGGGATGGGACGACAAAACTCGGTTCGTTTGCTCTCTCGAGGTGAACCGTACAAGAAGCAACTGTCAGGACACTGTCCGTTATTTTTGGAAAGAGTTGAAATCTCTTGCGGATTTTTTTTTTGTATTTTTGCACGGACAGAGTGGAGTGGAAAGGAAATACTCTCGAAGAGCTGCCCATCAGCCGATGTCAGCTCAGAAGGATTTATTCTTCCTTCCCTTTTCCGTTTCCTGTCTTGTCTTTCAGAGTTTACTTGCGTTTGTTGTATGGAAGCCCCCAAGGGAAGGGGTAAAAAAAAGTAGACGCAAAACTTAACTTGGTCGATTCGATGGCAAAAAAACCATTTCGGCTTTTACTTTTTAGCTTTATCGACTCAACGAGACTTTTCATGGCGATGTAATTGGGCAGTGACTTGTCATCAAACTGCTCTGAACAAAATACCTCATTTTCATTCGGCTGGGGACAAAAAAAGAACTTTTTTTGTTCAAAGTCACGATAGCCGCAGTATGCTAAGCAAGTAAAAAAAGCTCCTACTCGATAAACATTGGGTCTCACGCTCACATCGTCACACCTTTTAGGTTCCATTTGTTTTCTCAGCGGATTACAACCAACAGTCTAATGTCTAACCAACAAAATTCGAACCAACGGTGAAAGCAGTTAGGACGCAATTTGTTGGTTTTTTGTAGAAAAATAATATCGAATTCAGGAAAATATCCATTCAAAAAGAAATTTTACGACGTGCTGAGTTAAAGGAAAGGAAACGGACATAGTAGAGAATAGAAAAGGACATTGAGAGTTTCTTTGAATGGTGCTGTGAATGAGGAGAAACTTGCGAGTAATTTGGTTAGGTGTGTCGTCGTCGTTGGACTCTCAAGACGATGCTATATCTTCTTTTCTTTGGATGTTTCTGACGGTTTGTCTCTACAAGGAAAAAAAAGGTTTCGGGTCTTGCTTCTTTTGTCCGGGCAAATGGATTGGATGCGTCTGGAATGTTGGCAAGAAAAAGAGTCGCAGCACTTCAGAATGCTACAATAAATACACACATGATCGCTCTTCTTTTCTCTAAAGGAAATCGGAGTCGTTTCCTTCCCTCATTTTTATGGGTGGCTCACACAGCTGCTGAGTCAGCAGCAGCGTTACGATTTTTTCAGACCGTTTTTGCTCACTGTCTTTCTCTTGAAGTCCAGTTCCATTTTCTCCAGTTTTTGAGACAAACTGACAAACATCACCGCTCTTGCAGACTTTTTATTCAACTTGTTCTGCCTTATGACTTGTCGTGTGGCACGCAGGGGACGACTCAACGTGGTTTTTCAGTGTTTTTTACATTTCCCGTCTTTTTCATGTTCATGTATAGCTTTGTGACTTGCTGTCGAGTTAAAAAAGGTGGAACTCAATTCACTGCTTGGAGAAAGTAATGAGACCCTTCTGCGCGTTTTTCGTGTTTCACTCCAGAGAATTCGTTTTTTTGCAAAAGAAGGAACGCTCGTGATAGTTTTTTCGAGTTTGCACAAGGCTATGGAAAGGTCATCAACATCTCATATTTTGGCACGAGGCTCCTTTTGTGCTTGAGCGTTTGTCCCTTGGGACGATGGAGCACTTCTCATCATGGAAAGAAGCCTTGAGCCGAGAAAGAGAAAAAAACCGAAAAGAGAGCAGTAGTGTAACAAAAGCACAAGGACGAAAGTAGATAGTATAAAAAATAAAGGCGATGTCGACTCGAAACGAGGAAAAGCAATTGAGCTTTTTCTCTTTCTCTCCACAGCAGCAGGATGAGAGATGTATCTCGTAGCTTACAGATACATCCGCTTGTATTGTATTGGCAAAAGAAGCTTATGGTAATGGCCACGGTAATAACAATCAGAAAGCTTAAGAGCTTCAGTCTCCCGACTACTCTGAATCTGGAACAGGTATACTTTCCTATGGTACGTTGGGTCGGGCAGATGAAGAACTATTAGTCACTCGGAAGCAAAGGAGGAGTGTCAAAGATCTGAGAGTAAACTGCTAGCAAAACCGGGGAACATTAATAATCCATGCGGTTGTGACAGATGAGTTGGAGTTTTAATTTGCTTGATTGCTTTGTGATTGCAGGAACTTTGCGCTGTGCCGATACCGAGTTCCAGTGCGTCAACCATCAACATTGCATTCCGGTGAGTGCCTTTCTTTAAACATTAATACTTTCAAAGCTTGAAATCTGAAAAACTAAAATTGGTACTTGGATGGTAACGTTTCTAATTAAGGGATGCTGGTATAGTTAGTGTAGTGTATATGACGTTGAACTGTCTGTTTTTATACTTCTCGCTTCTGTACACATTCACATGTCGTTTTTTGTGCTTGGAGCTCGTTTTGCCCGTGAAGTGGAAGAACGAACTGAAATGTACTATTATTGATTGGAGATCTAATTTGTGTAATTGGATGGTCGTAGGCTCGGTGGAAGTGTGACGGAGAGCACGACTGTCAAGACGCATCGGACGAGGACCCTCAGATGTGTAGTAAGTCAACTCCCTTTTCATGTTCTCTCTTTTGATCCTGACCAAATTGGGCCTCTCGACGATCCTTCGTGAAAGACTGACCAGGATCGACATTATAGAAGAAAAAAAATCTCATGACCAAGTGGAAACTACTGGAGGAGACGGGACCAGCAGAGAAAAGTGGACAGGAAAAGAGTGAAAGGAGCTAAAACTTTCTCCATTCGAGTGCTAGAGTGGAAGCACTTCATCTCCTTCCATGGCAGAACCACCCGTGTTCCTACGTTTATTATTCTTCGGCTTTCTTCTTCCTTTGGAAGAAGAAGATCTGCGGAATTTTCACGATTCGACTTGCAAGTAGGCACGTGGAACATAAAATGAGTCTTCCTCAAATGGAATGTGTGAAATGTACTATTTGAGAAGCACACACGCAGTTCTAATCGTCCTTTTCACTCTTCACAAACCCAAAGAAGCAGGTGCCGTTCTCGCTTGGCGTCTTATGGTGTCCCACATGGAAGTGTCGTAAAAAACGTGCATTTTGTGATCATGAAAGCTAAAGCAATGCGAATGCTGCGGTTCCTTCAACCATTTATTTCGTTTTCTCACGCATTTCCTGGTTAACTCTTTTAATAATTTGTTTCAAATTCGGTTCCGTTTAGAACATTATTTTCATTTAATAAGATTTTAAAGCAATTTTAAGAAATGTAAAGGATTCAGAATTCAGACTAGATTCCTTAGTCTTTATCGTATAAGGTATGATCCCATCCGTCGTTTTTAACTGAGCACAATAATAATACCGAGCATTGAGCATTCAAGATTCAACTATAATCTCAATTTATTCCTCAAGGGGATTTCACTTTGAGTTTAAAATGAGAAACATGTTGAACAAAAG
>JABASF010002567.1:0-14102 GCA_019776145.1 Harlomillsia oculata
GATTTATGTAACGCGAACTAAATGAGAGTATCACAGCTAATTTATTTCGTTTAACGCCGTTTATGGACGTTATTAAAGTCACCATATCAAGTACCAATTCAATTGAAATATAGGTTATTATTTTCGTGCTTTCTTTCATGATATGATTGATTTTATGACACGTTAAATAAAGCTTAACTTGAACTTGAACTTGAACTTGAACTTGAACTTGTAGTTAATCGGGGTTAGATTGCAGTTTCCTTACATTCAAAGGAAAATGAGAATTCTCATGTTAATCGAGTAATCGAGTCTAAAAATGTTGAAACTTTAAAGCTTTAAATTCTGACGAGAGATGTGTATTTTCTACTTGAAAAGCTTCATGATAGTAATTAAAAAAATCTAATTTATAGTAATAATTAAACATTAAGCAAAGTAATCAACATCAACAGATGTGCGCCTCTCAACTTGTTTTCTACAAGTTCAAACTGGAACTTGGAGCATTATCTTTCATTACTGCGGCGCTATGTTCATATAGAATTGTGCCTGGTTAAAGTATTATACTGGTAAAATAGTGTAAAACTCGTCAGCAAAAAGCGTTGCTGCGTTGGTTGGTTGGTTAAGTGGTTATACAGTTGGTTAGTGAGAAATGTAATGTAATGTACGACTATATGCTTTCCAGTTTGAAAATATAGTGATGAGAAACAGCAAGTATATAATCAGAAGAACAAACTTGACATTAGGAGAGAGGAAAGCATGCAAATTTTATAGAGAGGACAGACAAAGGCGGGAGAATAGCCCTGCGGAAGAAAAGATGGTTTCAGAGGTTTCAAATTTCAGTATAACTAGAAACCGGGAAACACCGCGTTCGTGTGAGCTTTCTTCTGCAGTGGTTTTGTGTAGATAATTAAGTCGCGAGGAAATAAACGAAAGGAATGATTGCCAAAACTAAAATGTATGGAGATGGAGACATTTCCTAGAATCAGAAAAGAAAATGACGTTTACTCTATAATAGAAGTTTGTACAATCTGGGTTAAGGAGCTATAGTATAGTTAGCCTTTAGTTGTGGAAAGTCCTCATAAATTGTTCCTGGTCGTATTTTATATAGGAAGGCAATGTGTAAGTATACTTTGTGTAGTGGGATGCAAACGGGAGGAATAATAATATATAGTAAAGGAAAACGAAAGCAAGCGGAGGGTACAATGATGATAATTGACGGGTGAAAGCAACCCGAAATCTGCGTCCGTGTCTCCAAAAGTTTATGGACGGAGGGCTGGACTCACTTCATGATAATGTAGACCGTCCATTATTATAAAGTCTGGCAGGAGTGGATTGAGCATCCTCCCCGCACTTTCACTCTGCTTAAGTTTATGTAAAGGATGAAACTTACGGTCTCCCTCCGAAATGGGAAACTTGATTGGAATATGTGTGTCCTTCAGTCTACATCCACAGCTGGTGCTTTAAAAGGGATTTATTAAGTTGCTTTGTAGAACGCCGAAAGATCATCTCAGGCAAAGGTCCATAGAAATCCTTTACCTGCTCGTTTCACACAAACGAAGATTCATACAGGAACGGAAAGTAAGGGCGAACTTATGGATCAACACAAACGTTGAATACAGCTTTTAGTAGTTTTCGTGTTTCTCGACACGTTGCCTTTCTGTCAATGTGAAATGGCGAGGAGCAGACTTTCTCTTGTTGTTATGTTCTGAGTGAACAGTGAGAAAAGCTCGTTGTGTGAGTGAGAGAACGCGTTTACCACTCTCTCATCTAATCTTCTATTCCAACCGGTCTTATGTGGGAAAGTGGAATAATGCTGAATTGAGCCAGGAGAAAAGCAAGGAGAGATTCACATTCACTTTCATGCATGGCATTGCCTACGCTTTGATTTCATCTCATTCCCATTATCCCGTGACTTCATTCTACACGTCCCACAAGTCCTCCCTTCTTTTTGTTTTCGAAGTGCTCTCTCTCACTCTCTTTTCATTCTGTAGAATTTCAACCAACAAAGCCCTACGTAACCCGTAACGTCTGTCTGGAAATTCGTGTGCGAAATTCGAAGCACTAGAATTCCCCCTGTATCACATTGTATTGAAAGCTCGTTGTAATAGAACACGAGCATTACTAAGTATGCATATTGAAGTTTGCATTAGTTTTCATCAATAGCAAAAACTTTCTGAACATTAAACAATAATAATTTGCTCGCTCAACCCTGAAATTCATAAAGATAAAATGCGTTTTAATAACAAAAATGCAGTTTTTCTGTTCCTTAATATTTTTTGGTACGAACTACATATACACAAAACTTTTAGTGAAATGAAATATCGCTGTGTCTATAGATTCTGATGATGAATTTCACTTGTAACTACGTGCAGAATGAAACAGACATGCTTGATAAGACAATAACTGTATGGTTTTTCATTAGAGCATGAAAAATCAATGAGATTCTGTCCTGTGTAGGATTCCTCTAGTGAATTGAAAATAAAATGAATAAAGCAAGACTGGAATTTTGAATTGGAACATTGGAAGCTCATTTCAGTGAAAGAGATAGTAGGAGGAGGAACCAGAGAATTTGATATTACATTTTCGTGTTATGCAGTTTAGAAATTGAGTTAATAATGAATGGTATTTTGTATTTGTATTGCAGCCATCCGGGTGGTTCTGAGGGGCAAAGCTCACACAGAGTGGAAAGTCGTGGTCAGTGGTGACCGTCGCACTGTCAAGGATGATCAATATTTCATCGACGATCGAGCTACTATATGGGGAAAAGGTTAGTCTTCGTCTCAATATTCATTGGTTAGATTTAAATCTCAAGAATAATCATGTTCCCTTTTTGTGGTAACAAAGGTGGCCATTATTTTATACCTTAAAAGGCTACTTTTATATTAGGAAAGGTGAAGAAAAGCAAAATCCAATTTCTTTAAATTGGATTTTGCTTTTCTTCACCTTTTGGTTTTGCAAATGTTACACAAAAATATGTAAGGGAAAGAGCTATAATTTCTTTTCGTATCCTGGTTATGGTTACACTTAACGGAAACCGCAATACAAAAAAGCCGAGACCTGTAGGCCTTTACGGTCAATTTGCGGTTGATTTCCATACGATAACTTTTTCTGACTGAGTGAGTTGCTTTCAACGCTTTTCACGTGCGTGAAAGCGCGTGAAAAAGATGCTGTAGGGCTTCCAATTTTACAACTGATCATTACAACACTTTCTCTTGCATGTCAAATTGAACTGCTAATTGCTTCTTTTTATGAAACTAAGCCATCGTACTCAACTTTGAGCAGTATCATTTCACAACTTTGCCCGTGAACTCACAAAAATGAACACATTCACATTTTCAACCTTACGGCAGCAATAACCATTTAACGTAGCAACAGAAAAATCTCATTGTCATTATCATCATCCTCTACGTGTTAACTGTTAACTGTTCCAACTTCTTCTTCCAGGGAAGATGTTAGTTTTTCCACGATAAAACCATAAAGATAAAAGTAAGAATTATACTGTGAGTCGAAAAAAAGAAAGCTGAATCTACCAAATGATTTTTTCTTTGCTTTGTACAGCAGGCTTTAGATAGAAAAAAACTAAAAAACGTCATCATCATGTCATCATCACATTTCTTGTATATAGGCAGATTTTGTCCTTTTTTCATTATGTAAATCTATGAAAGTTTTAGCTTTAATATTTCCTACGCAATTGCGTGTATACTTAAGCTTGAATTTATTTTAATTTAGTGACTTTTAACCATTTACTAATCTTCTCTGTGCGTCCTGTAAGATTTCTTGGTTACTTTCACAATCATTTCCTCTTGATTGAATCGTGGATGTAGGAGATAATACTAAAATGTGATGAAGATTGAATCCAGAGTACAATAGCATCAAAGAGATAACGGATAATCTTCATCCTTTCTTGAAAAAAAGTTGGGATTGATTTCAAAGTAGAACGCGAAGGAGTAAGAGAGATTATTTGATACCCATATTTCACGGGTTTTTTTACAATGAAATGGATAAAGGATGAAAATAATACTTTCGGTGCATTTATAACGTATATAAGTATATGTCTGATGTGTTAGTGTTAATATCCTGTTTTCGGGGCATCTTATATGTGATATTCTTGTGAGTTTTGTGACGACTTGCACACACGCTCTACATTATTTGTTATTCCCTTATGCTTAACCAACTTGGACTTGGATGAAAAAAAGTTTTTCTTTCCCGTGAATTCGTTTTTTGTAGAAGATACTCTTTTCTGAAAAAGCTAAAGTGACTAGGAGAGAAAGGCTCTTGCTTGGTTGTCTTCTGTGCCTGGAGGAGGAATGATTGCAATACTACAGTGGTTAAAAGCATAGAGGTTGAATGAAAGTACCTATTCAAACCTAAAAGACGTTCAAAAAGAAGAGAGAAAAAAGGCAAGGAGAGAGAGAGTGAGAGTACGATAGAAAGAGTTTTTTTGTAGGCTGGACTTGGAGACACAAGGAAAAGTTGTAAGGGAATTTTCTCTCACATTTGTTTTATTCCACGGAATCTTCTTCAATTTGAAAGAAGGATGTGAAGAGTGGAAAGCGGCTTTGGAAACACCGATTGCCAACGTTGTTGTGCCTTGGGCTGTGTCTTAATATCACATACGGTCCCGACAGCCCAAAGAAGACGAAAAAAGGAAGAATGGCAAATGTTTTTTGCATGTGCATTCATACTTTTTTTGTAGGAGGAATCGTACACATACGACTCGAGCAACATTGCGATCTCACACGAGTCTCTTGAGAGAGTTCGTATTCAAGTGACGTGTGAGTCGTTGAGCCTGTATGAGCCTGAGGGACGTACAGTATTAGTCTCAGCTCCATAAAGTCTTCACATACACTATGGATGAATAAAGGAACCACTCTGGAGTACTCAGACTCTTACACAACAGTGCTCATATCCCTTAAAGCTTCTAGGTCGTTTTTCTTTTTTAGAAATGCACATTTTTCGATAAGCATACCTAATGCAAATAAAAAAATTCTTAGTATACATAAAATATACGTCCGACTCTTCAAGTGAAAGGAACGAAGGAGACAAAATCCCTGAGAAAAAATATGTAGGTTTGAAATATATGAGCGTTTTTGTTGTGTTGACTGATATTGACTTGTTTTTTTTTCCTGTGACTACTTTTATACAGAGAAGGCCGAAGGAACCGTTCCAATTCTTCCCAGAGGAATGCATCAATTTCCTTTCCGCTTTCAACTTCCGGAGAGTTCGCTCCCGTGCTCCTTTGAATCGAGAGCTGGAACTATTCGGTACTATATCAAAGTAAGTATGGTCGCGAATCATTTCTTTTTTTCTTCTTCTTCTCTTTTCTATTCAAAATCTCATATGCCTTATACAAATCCTCTGAGCAAAATCCATAAGAAGATGCACGATGCACGATGTTCTAACATAAGTCTTTAAGATTGGATTGGAACTTGAGACACAGAAGACAGTCACAATTTTTCTGACGAGCTGACTCGTCAACTTTCCCCATGAAATTGCGACGTTTTCACTCCAAAGAGTCTTTGTTGAGTGAGCAAATACTTGATGAGGTCTTTTCTCTCTGGCGTGGTGTGTGAGATGCTTAAATACTCGGATTTCACTTGCATGCCAGCTCTAACTCCAGTGTCGCCTTTCTCAAGGCACGACGCGACGTTCGAAGGATAACACGCTCTGTTGCATTTGAGTCCTGAGAACTCTGTAGTGGAGAAGTTGAACCTTTAATAGTATGCTCGGATAGCATTTTCACACGTTTTCGCTTTTTACTCATTCTTTTCTCTTTTCAGTTTCCAGTTTGGACACACATTCTCCACACACACGCTTTTAGTCTGCTCTTGTTCTCTTCTCTCACATGTCGTGTTCATGTTCCACTCAATGCTTCTTGACTGTAGCAAAAACTAATGCTGTATCTGGTAGTCTCTGTGACACTCGACACTCAACACTCGAGACTTGACATTAGATGAAATGGCTACTGCCATTTTTGGTTCTGTGAGACCTTTGAGGATGTAATGCTAGTATCGTTTTCAAAGAACCTAATATGTAGTACAAGTATACAACCCTTTTTACGTTATCTGGTTGCAGGTGACAGTTGACATCCCATACGCCTCACCACCACAAGGAATGAAGTATTTCACGATCATCGGACCTCACATTGACTGTATGGATGAACAGTATCTGGTAAGTGACATTTTCATATAATCCACTCTGAAATGGTAGTATCACTTTACTGTGTTAACGGCTAACGGTCAAAGCGACAGGGATATGGATGATGGCCCTGGAACATTTTTGTGAGAGCGAAGTTGTAAATGTTCCACACATTTCACCAAAAATGTACGATAGTAAGGTGCTATCACGTCATCTCATGCACTTTCATATTCTGTGTCAGGAAAGAAAGGAAAAAGAGAAAGGTTGCAATTGGAACCTTTGACATACAAAAAGAAAAATACGAGAGACCTTCATCCAAAGATCCGAGTGATGTTAAGTAATAAATGTCGGTGTTCCTTTTCCCGCCCGGTAGGAAATAAATGGATAAGGCGTTACTTTTGTCTTATCATTCCGAGGGTATTTCATATTTCATTTTCCCTATTTTAGACGGAAACGCGTTTCTTTAATCAATTTTACGCACGTGTCATTTTTGTTTCCTCAGCGGGTGGTTTCATCTTGTACATAAACCTCGTAAAGCCATGGCCTATCTGGCATCCAAGGTTCTTTGTCTCATGTCTTCTTCATCGCGAATGTTATTTCACGGGAAGAATATCTTGTACATTGCATCGTAACAATAGAAAGTTTTTGGAGGCAATATCTTTTGACGTTGTGAGCGGCCTCCTTTTATCAATGACCGACCCACTTTCTCCAGGGCTTCCATTTTCATTTGTCTTTAGCTTAAGAATACATGTTCCCATCGCATAAATGATATATTGAACCTTTGTCTTTCTCTGGAAAAAGTTGTACTTTACCCTCTTCTCTCTCTCTCTTCCAAGAGCAGTTGTTGTTGCTCAGCATCACCTTCATATCTACTCGAGAAGGAATTAGTAATGCCTTTCTCTCCCCGCAGAAAACTCAAGTTTACCAGTATATTTCTTGTGTCAAGGGAAAATGGGGATTTCGTGTGATTTCTCTTATATTGTTACTGTAAAAGAGATAAATGTTGCCTCTGACTCCATTAACGAAGAAGTCTATTGAATGGAACACAGCATGACCATTATAGTACAGCTGCTCCAGGTCAGAGATGATGAGATGTCTCTAACTAAAGGCACTTATAAAATGAAAGTCGCAGGTGGTCTTGTTTGATTGTCTTTCGTGTTCTTCATTTCTTGTGTCTGACAGATTTAGTTTTCATTTAAGATTAACTTAACTTTTGTTGTCATTTTCCAGTTTTTTACATCATGTACCCTTGTCACAGTCCTTCTTGTATATTTACGAAAAATATATTAAGATTGACGCCGTCCGCTCAGTCGTTTCCTCTTAATTTATAAATTGAGATAATTCGTAATTAAAAGTTCATGCTGCTTTTTGTGACACGTTCCAAGGTTTTATAGCCGTGCCGTGATAGTTTTATTTGTATGCTTATTTCAAAAGCATACAAATAAAACAAATAAAAGTGGAAATTCAATTTTCTTGATGTTAATGTCAATACCAACATACGAGAGAAAGCATGGTGAAGGAGATTGGTTGGTTTTCCCCGAGTCGTCATATCCAAACAGGTGTACGAAATGAGCAAGTAGTGGCAATGTAGCAAAGTAAAATTGGATGTTACACTCCAAAGTCAATTGGATGTGTGCAACGTAGAAGCACAGATTGGATTAGATCAAAGTGCCAAACATTTGGACACAAGATTGACCAAATGTTTGTTACAATTTTATAGCATAGTGGCTCCTGTTTCCTGTGAGCACCCAGAGAAAAAAAACATTGAACAAAATCGGTCGAAAAGTTTTCTTTGAAAATTGTGTTTACCTTACGTGTTCAAAGCGTTCGTCCATGAGATCAAAAAAGACGCTCACAATAATAATGTGCTCAAGTGAATGTGTTGATTTTTCCATCTTTTCCAGAAACCAATGGTTGGAGAATCCAAGGACTCAAAATGCTGTTTCTGTTGTGAGCGAGGACCAATCGTGCTACGAACTCAGTTGGAGCGATCAGCTTACGTTTGTGGAGAAAGTCTGAGGGTCAAGGCGGATATTGACAATCAGACTGAAGAGGAAGCACGACTCAAACTCAAACTTGTTCAGGTTTTTCTTATACTTTTTTGCTACTTTTATCTTTACCTTTAAGTCTTATAAAAGTTCGTTACTTTAAGGTTTCTGCCATTCTTCTTAACTAGGCTTTTCTCAACGTGTGCGGTGTAGCGGGTTCAAATCTAATCTATTTTTCATATCACGTCTCTCTTTGAGTTTATTTACACTAGGGATTCCTCCTCCTCTTCCACAACCAAATCTTGTTTTTCATCTTGGTCAATTTCTTTCCCCTGTAATTCCAAATGTTATAAATACAATAATGCAACATCCCATTTACAGTATTACGTACATTTATCCAACCTTCCATCTACGATCTAAACTATCAAGGATGGATCTGGCTGACCATCTGACACACAAATTGTTTAGCATTTGACAGAAAAGGTCGCTTAGATATGTAGTGCATGTAAACAAAATTGCGTCGTATACTGTAGTGTTTTAGTGTTTATAATTGATGATGTACGCTGGACACGAAATTCCGTTTTCAATTTCACTGAAAAAGCCGCAAACACTCCTATTGATGGCTGACAATGACAAGCCAGGAAATATAATACTTGAAACTGACTGAGAGAAAGGCCGCGGGTGATGGAAAAATCCGTTTCACAGTACACAAACAGCCATTCGTGTTGTAATAGTATTTTGACACGAAGTGAACGTCTAATTTAATGCTTAGGAAGTTCCATGTGAATTGACTATGACGGAATGTATAGCAAATAGAATTTATATTGAATGCGTGTAGAGATGTGAAGATGTATAAAGATGATCTTGTTTGGCCTTTTTCAGTACGTGGAGTACTATATTGATCGCGGTGTGTTGGGTGTGACAAAAGAACTATCCCATACAATATTGGAGTACCGCGGTTGTGCTGTCACCCCGCACACTCGTTCCAAATGGGACTCGCAACAAAACTTGGTCGTGTCCACAATGCCACCAACTTTACTTGGTGTTTGTCGACTCATGCAAATCTACTACCTTCTCAAAGTAAGTTTTTCTATACTTTTCCTTAGTAGTCTCATCACTTTCACTCGTTTTGGCTTTGGCTTCAATTGCTTCATGCAAATCAGTCTTGAAAGTCGTGATGCTTTTTAGAATAGAACCAGAGCCAAGCAAGCGAAGAAATCTGAGAAGGTCTCCGTCGTACACATTTACATTCCCAATGTACGGATATTGGATCACACTTTCAGCAGTGTATAGTACGTATAAATATAGATTTAATCGAGTTGCGTGCGTTTAGAACACATTTCTTTAATCAATGGAGAATCGAAAAATAGATATCTTAAAGCTTGCAGTTGAAGTTTGGAGCAGTAAGCTAAAACAAGACGAACGTTGTGCATTGATGCAAAACTGTGCACTCTGTTCTTCGCGTCCCAAGTGGCCATGAGGAATACGGCTATTTTATGACAGATTTTGATAGCTGTGCTGATAAAACAAAATGTGCTTAGAATGTGTAAATGAATGCTTTAGAATGAAGCCAGCAGGCAGCTCAACATCTCTCTGGAATACTAAAATACTACTGCCCACCCGCTGAAATGATCCAGAGAGACATGAGTTGGGATTTTTTTTCACTCACTCGGTTCGCATTTCACATCCATTTGTAGTAGAAAAGCAGTTCTTTAGTATTCTGTCTAGAGGAGCAATAGAGCAACGAAAGGACCATAAAGCTTGTGTGTGTGCATTCAAGTTATAAAGAGAGGAAAAGGCACATGCCCACCTGTATTTCTGTTTGTATGTAAACTGTATGCTATTTTTACACTTTGTTCAAATATTTTTGAAATTACGTCCAGGAGGTTTCCTGAATAATAGTTAGTTTGTTTGTACCACCTTAATCGTTGGTTGATCATCTAGTTCACAAGTTTTGGAAAAAAAGGTACTAAATGATGAGGAAAATGTGCCGAAGGTTTTTTTTACGACTGAAGAAGAGATTTTTGAAAGTTGCTCATGTGAAACATTGAAATGTGTCATGATGTTATGACATGAAGAATGGAGAACAGAACCGAAGGGAAAATGGGGATTTGGAAGCATGTATAAACACCACGCGCACTTCCTGTGTGAGGTCTGAAGGGTATGTTACTACGCAATCCATTGTAGGAGGAACGAGACGGAAATCCAGCATATAACTCAGCGATTGGAGGATATGCATAAAATATGCTTCCGCAAATGTCAACAAGGTTTTTGCATATGGGATGTTGTTGGGATTTATATATTCCAAAAGAGAAAATGCACGTGACTGTTCATTCGATAATGCCAGAAAACTAGAGTCAATAGAGAAATATGTTGCGATAGCTTGAAACTTGGCAAAACCATCACTTTTCACAGCACACCGAGAAAATACATTTGCTTTTTGCTCACAATCACTTTCCCTCAGTACTCTCTTTATCACAATTGTATGAAATGGCGTTTTGGACTTTGAAAGCGTTAGTGACTTGTTCTTATCATTTCCAAACGGATGAGTTTCGGTCCAAGGATGGATGGAAAGTTATATATTGTCTAACAAAAGACTTTTTTTTGCATATATATGCAGTTCAAATGAATGTTGTTGGATGATTCCTTTTCTTTCACTACCTCCATTTGTGTGGAGTTGCTGAGAGTGAAAGGCTTGATGGGAACAGGAAAGGACAGCTCAACGAAAGTTTAGACTACATAATAAAAAAGCAACATATGTTTCGTTTCCATCAATCCATGTCGACCCAGGCTTACACGGTTTGCCAGATAAGCTAACAAAAAATATACTTACCAAAACCTATCTTTAACTTCCCGTCCCAAACGATTCCCTCGTCCGGTCGAGGACGACGGGGTATTTGTACTACCGCAATGTACCCAGTATTTCATTCCATTGAGTAAAAATGTACGGGTAACTCCAATGTCGATTCGGGAAAATACCATAGAAGATGTCAGGAAAAGGATGCAACTTTAGATTCCGAGGCTCTTTCGTCTCTTCTACTTCAAGTCGTAAAAAATTGTAGTGATTCACAGAGTCTGGAGGAGGAACAGGAAACGAGAACCGAAGCGGAAAATTCGGCAGTATTTGTGGTCAACTGTGTGTTGACATTAACTTACATTACGTTCTGTGCAATATTCTGACTGATTTGACAATCTTCGATTGAATTTACAAAAATCATCAAATAATTTGCACCAGCGCCACTTTTCTAAAGTTTCAAACTTTACATCTGAACTGCATATAAACAGCAAAAGATTTCTTGTTTCTAAATCAACAAACAAGCCGCCGAAAGCCTTGTTCTAAGTAAGAAGCTCAAGGCATATCAGAACTCAGAAGTCCTTCTTGGAACAGGAAAACGTTTTCTTCATAAAATTAATATTTTATATGAAAGGATTCCTCATCTTGTTTGGTCCCAAACTCATCAATTGTTCCGAAGCAAAGTTCAAAGACTACGTCTCGGCCTTGAACGATGCTGAGAAAACCTTTACCCTTTTATCGTTCCGCTATATAACCTTTAGTTAATTTAGTACCCAAGTCGAATGACTTTGGAATTTATGACACAAGGGAAAAAGTCCAAAGTGACATGAAAACACAATGCGTGTGTTGGTTCTGTTTTGCATAATAAGCATAGCTTCGTTTTTTCTTTTGTCTTCATCTTTTGCTCTGCAAAAGCATTTTTGAATGATGCTTTCTTCTCTCGTGGTTTTTCTCATTTGGTGTGACTGTATTTTCCCTCAGGTGAATGTGGAGATGGAGAAATCCGGAGAAGACCTTCACATGCACTTTCCTATTACTATCGCCACGGTTCCTTTTCGCATCCCGAATTCTAATCAGCAGCCTGCCATCCAATACGGTGAGTTTTCTCCTCTCTCTCGTCTCGTCGTCGCTCTCTTTCACTCGATTACTTTTTTCCTACATCTATTCCTGGTAAAAAGTTCCAGACCAGTAGGAGCGCGCGGTGTGCCTCCTTTTCTCACTCGAATTGGAGTATTATATAAGAAATAAACTTACTACTATATAAAAACCCAAAGTCACACGAACTCCAGTATTTTGTGTGGAAGAGATCAAACTAAATAGACCACAGGAAGGAACTGTGCCTTCATCGCAACCAAATTATAAGAACAAGGCAAAAGAAGATTATATAAAAGCGTAGACAATATAAGTAGAGCTAAGAGGCTGAGTTTCCCAACGTCATCGTCTTTCGTCGTTGGAACGTTGGAAGTCAAAGGGAAAAGCCCTTTAGCGACTACACACAGTTTGTTGATAAACCTTTTCTTTATCCCAAAGAGCAGCGTAGACATGTCTCCTTCGTACGTATTGATGAGATTTCTCTCCTTTTTACTAGTAAAGTCTCTCTTCAGCTCTTTCCAAAGTTCTCAACCAAGAAAAGATGTTTTTTAGTCCTCTTGGTGCTATAAACCACATTGTTTCCTTTTCCATTCAAAAAAACATGTTTTTTGTCACTGTCATCCAATTCAAGAACCACATAGGCTCTTCTCGAGTCTCCAGTCTCGCGTCCTTTTTAGGCTTCGCCCTCTCAGTCTAATGTAATAATAACGTTACAATAAGAAAAGGAAAGTGGCAGTTGCCAATACTTAACCCGACCCCTTTTAATGAAGGGAAGGGTATATTTTTTCTCATTTTTTGTCGCATTTTTCACTTTCACAGACAAACAAAAAAAAGTTTGCTGCTGCTTTCACATAAAGCTTTTGCTCTCCTACGCGGGCCGAGACATAAAGAACGTTATGAACAAATTGCATTTTTTTCTTGAATACATAAAAGAAAATGAGTTACATGGTAAAAGTGGAGAACATGATGAGAAAAAACTCTGTTTAGATGAGGTCGGCCTTTTTTGTCAACATTCGACATGGTCGCATGTAATACTTTACGTACGTAGCACATACAAAAAAAGCTTTCCAATTTCATTTGTAATGTCGAAGAAGAAGAATACTTAATATAGTTCATTGTTCATCGCAAAGAGAAATATGATTCCTGCCCGAGTTGCAATTTGATGTCGCGGTATGCAAATCACGACTTTTAAAGAGTTTATGTCCAAAGTTTTCTGTCATTTCACTTTACTTGAAAGTAAAAAGGAGGAGTTGCGCCACAAAACATTCCATTTTATGACTTTCATAAGAATTCTATGGACATGTCCTGTCTCAACTCCTGACTTTTACGGTCCTATACTAGTTTTGCATGTGTATACCTTCTTTGAAAAGGAACATACATCATTGCTATGAATTAGCTCAAGTCCTTAGAATTGATTAGGGAAGACGGAAAACGACATCCAACCTGGTTATTAAAAAGGCGACGTCGCGACGTAAATGTTTCGTAACGTTTGGTGTGATTACACGGCTACAATATGGCATATAAATTTACTCAGTCTTGTCTTGAGTGTTGAGTCTTTGAGTACTCCTCAAAAAACGAAAAAGGACTTTCTTGTTATGCACTATGCCTTTATTTTGAAAATTGCCATTAAAGCCTCTTTTCTCACTCTCTTTTCCACATAAGACTTTTCATATGAAAACGAAATGGACGAGTTCAAGATCTGCGTGTTTCTCAATTTAAAAAGTTCAAATAGAAAAATGCTTATTCAAATACAATACAATAAGTCAAAATAGACAAGAAATTCTTTCGTGAAAGAAAATTTTATTTCTCGTACAATTAATTCTGTATCACTTTTCAGAAGGTCACAATTTGGAAAATTCTGAACTAGAATTTGGAAAATGAATGAAAGTCCGAAGTTGCATGTTAGAACCAGTCGCATGTCTTTCCCCCATACCGATACTGATCAATAAGAAGAAGTGTGATCATGGAATTGTCACTACAAAACTTATCCAGCATCAGTTGGGCTAAAGTTCTCCATGCTGGAATTAATTCTGGATAATCATAGTGCTGTACTAAAACTGTTGCTGATTCTAAAAATCGATAAGCAATCTTTCAGTTAACTATAATGGAATTTT
>JABASF010002568.1:0-14100 GCA_019776145.1 Harlomillsia oculata
AAATGGATTGTTTTGTTGCACTGTACTACAAAAAATGTTTTATTTCTATGAATTGCCGAATTGCTGTGATCTAGTGAACAAAGTGTGTACAAGGATTTGTGTATAAGATTGCGCGTTAAAAAGTTTGTAAACTTTCACTGATTCAGTACGTTTTTATTGTATAAATATGAATTAATGACGAACAGTATTTTAACTTGACTGCTTACTTGGATACTTTTTCTCAATACATATCCACTTGGTAGGAACATGGTGAATGGATTTACTTTTTGAGTGCACAGTTGAGAACCACGCATTATTATTATTGGTTTCATTGTCATCATCACTGTAAGGAACATGCCAAGACAAGTTTGTCTCGTGAGCAACTGGGATGGCGTCGCAAATGTTCGTACCAGTAGCCAGCAAATGAGGGATTTTCCCATCACTGTCTCTGATCTTTTTATAGTTGAATGAACAGTAAGGTACAATTTGATGCGACAGTCTCCAACGTTTGAACATTCGGACAAGCTCAGGGTCCTTGAGTCTGATGGCGTGACCACGCATGAGATCCTTTGACACAAACTTGCAACCCAATCCAGAGGTCAATGCAGCGTACAGAATAAAAGGGTCATCTTGAGACTGGTTATTTGAAAGGAATATGTGTATATTCGGGAATCGGGATGAAATTCGATTGATAGTCTGACCCCAGCGAACCATGTGTTGACGACCAATCAGCAGAATCCGAGATGGTGGCGGCTGTACTGCAGTGGAACGAGTATTAAGATGCCATTTGGAGTTGATTATCTGTCCAATTACGGTTTCCAGAACAGGTCCAGGCTTTTCATCAGGGTACAGCTTCGCTACATTAAGCCCATCAATGACAACATTGAACGGGCCCGATTCTTCAATAAAATCCTGGAAATCCTTCAATTCCTTTGGAGTTGTACTTAGGAAAATATTATCTTCATTTTTCCTCTTACTGTCCATTGTCACAACTTTATCGAAGAAAGCAGTTTTTAATTGCTGCAGCTCATCCTTGCTTATTTGGTAATCTTCGAATTCACGTCGACAACATGAACATCTCACCATTCGACTGTACTCGTACTGTTGATTGACTGAGCGTGTCACTTTGAGAAGTTTTGCATTTTTCGTAACGCTATCAAACTTTAGGTCATTTTTGAAAAAGTCCATGACTGCGTTCGTGAAATTATCTCCCGTTATGTAGATTTCCCTTTCGTCTAAGTAATTTGCAAGGAGTCTAAAACTGTCAATTGTTTTCGGACACTTTTGAAGCCAAGTGATGAACGCAGAATCGTCAGGAGCAGAAAACATTCTTGTATAGTTCTTGTTCAGTATCTCCCATCCAAAATCAAGATCGTCGTTCTTAAAAGCAATTGTAGCCAATTGATACCAACCTCTCATAATTGCGGAGGAAGCTTCCGTTTGGTACGTCTTGTCTACTTTACCTTTCACATTATCACACAAAATGCTTTCAAACTTGTCCATAATTTGCATGATACGAACCCCTTCAGTCTTCCAAGACTTGACGTTAGTCAAACTTTGAATGATTCTCAAACCAGTCTCCGAATCGTACAAACCCTTGTTCCGTTGCTCCAACAGCTTCATCAACTTTGTGAATTCTGTTTCATCAAATTGATCGCTATCCGCATACAAACTGATGTAATTTGATATCGCTGAGATTGTCAAATCCTTGTTACTCAATGTCTTCCAGTACTTTTGAGCAAGGGGAAAATTGTTATATCTTCTAGCAGCGGCAAGAAAGACGGATGCAAAGTTACTCGGTGTTATGACGTGGATACAACCCAAATTGAGAGCAGAATTCCCAGTTGGATCATTAGAATCATTCGAACCCGGTTCCACCAATGCATTCTTTTTACCACGAGCAGGAAATGGCAGTGACAAAACTTCCTTCTTCACATGTTCAAAATTAAAGTCTATTGTCGACATGGATTCTTTCTGCATTTTGAGAGTTATTTGTCCAACCCATTCCATCAAATAATCAATTCCGCTTATAGTGTTTAAGTTAGGATTATCCGGATCCAGTTTACGTCCCAATGCCTCAATTTCCGACTTTTCAACTTTTCCCTTTTCATTTTTTACTCCCTTTTCAGGAAGTTCGTCACTGTTCCTCCTATCCAATTCCAAGTCTGTAGAATACTGCTTCTGACTCAAAAACGGATATGACCATTTTGAAATTGGCCTCACAGAAGTCAATGATGAAAACATTTTGGTCACATTGTGGCTCTGTCCATGCCCATGGTCCAGTCTTCCTAATATCCCCCTTCGCCTTGTTCTCACATTGAACAAAACGTGTTCTTGTACAGCAGAACGTAAACGCCTTGAAGTTGAAGTAATCATCTTCAGTCAGATCGAATAATAATTTCTTCAATCTTCAATGGAACTACGTAACTACAAATACAAATGGAATATTTTTATTCCATAAAATAGACGAAAAGTAATTCAATGGTGTTACATAGTTCGTTACATTTACAATACTAAATTCCACTCACATTGTTCTGGTTCACCCAAAATATTATTGACTGTTGTTAACTCTCCAGTCTCTAGTCAATATATCAATCAAACGTGCACCTAACAAGTTCAAAAGGCAAAACTACAATAATTTATAAATTCAATCAATAAAAATCAAAATGCCGATTTTGCCGGTTACAGTTACAAATCAATCACGGACCATTAACTCATTACCAGACAAAGGATAAGCAAATGAATTTACTGAGAGTACGTTTACAACCAATTTAATTTGCTCACGTGAACTATCACCTGTGAGGTTTGTGACTGTGACCTTTAAAATTAACTAANACAACCAATTTAATTTGCTCACGTGAACTATCACCTGTGAGGTTTGTGACTGTGACCTTTAAAATTAACTAACAAAACTTTCTCCTCCGGTGCGAACTCGGTAAAAGTAAAAACACGTGATGGCAATTTTTCCACCGAATGCAAAGTGCAAAAGAAGTGCAATGGATTTTGAATATCCCTCAAGAAGTAAAGGGCGCAAAGTAAAAAAAAATACAGGAACACGTAAATAAAATGTGTGGATGCAAAATCAGACACGTTTATATCATGTAAAAAGTAAAACCCCGTAATTACACAGAACATACAAAACATTCAATTGTAAATTGATTATGTTAATAATTAATTAATTAATAAAGAAATGCAACATTGTAAAACAAAAACAATTCAACAAAAAAAATCATGAAAAAAAGTAATCCTCATTTCATTCCAATCCACCCATTAAATTCTTGACCGTGGTTGCATATCCGTGCTTTTTGAACAATTGACAGACCATTTCATATTCTTCGTCATTGATGAACTGAAAATAATGAAAAGATATTATTATTATAAACGCACTAATGAATGAGTATTAGAATGAAAAGTAATTAGTAGTATAATATTTTACGTCAGCATTGAGAGTTTCCAAATTAGAAAATTCTTCAATGTTATTGGCAATCCAAGAGAATCTCAAAAATTCGTGAGTAACTTGGCTTGTGACGTTTAAATGTTTGATGTGAGTCAGGAAACGAAGACCCTTTGTTTTGGAATCATCAAATCCAGCAACGAGGATGTCCATTATTTTTTCCAGTGGAGCGTTTCCGAGCTTGTTGGCGGCAATAGACAACGTGTGGAATGGTCTTGGGTGATGAAAGTAATTCTTCATGGATTCCAGGATCCAACGGAATGCATTCACGTAGCAGTCGTTAAAACGAAGATCCAGATGTTTCAAATTTGGATATTGGAACATGAAACCACGATACGGTCCAATGAAATTGAAACTCATCCTCAACACTTGAAGTTTGCTGTGTTCCAAGGCAAGGTAGGATTCAGAGCATGTAAGATCAAAATCAGGCCAAATATAGTATATATCAACTTTATTAGCCTCGAGTAATTCGGAATGAGACCAAATTACGAGTTCATCCAAATTCGGGAAACATTTTTCAAAATCTTCAATCTTCTTGTAAGGAAATGCGGTCTCATTGCAGTAAAGTTTTTTCAAAGTTGGTATTTGGAATTGCAAGAAGGTGAAAGGTGGAGAGAATACCGTATCCATTATATTGAGGATTGTCAATTTCTCCATTGTAACAATCGTTTGAAGGAGAAAGTCTTCAATTATTTTCGCCGTATCCAAATCCACTGATACGAATGGGGGTACTCGAAAAGAAGTCATTTTCTGAAACGGGAACATCCTCACTTGCTTCATGAAAGTCGAGCATTTCAACTCAGTTTGATTAGAAGGGACGAACAACACTTTCTTCTGGAAAAATTCAAGTTGTTTCCAATTGCTAGTGTTCATGCGACTTAGCTGTCCCATCGTGAGTGAAAGTGTCGAATAACCATTGGACTTAAAGTCCGCCAATTCAATAAAAACCTTTCTCAAATACAGGGCGCATTGACTCATGAACTCTCCGAACTGAAAGCTTTCACTTGTACTGGTATTGTATTCCATTCCTACTACGAAACAGGTCAAATGTGAGACTGGTATTGGTGTAAAACGTATATCCTCTACCCGCCAATCCAGCCGCAAAGTGTTTCCTTTCAAAACAAGGGTTTTCAATACCTGACAACGTTTGAATATCTTGCGCATGGACCAGCTTTCTTTCATTGCTTCATCGCTGTGTACAAGATGCAAATGTCTCACAAAAGGTCCGATTTTCTTCAAAAGGGTCATCATTCCATATCCGGGTGTCAGATTATCCACGATCAATCTCATAAATCTTTATAAAACAAGCTTCCGCGTTTGAGGCAATCTTGAGCCATAAATTCTCGCAGAGCCCCTGGAACTTCATCCACAGACTTCAGTGGTTCGACTACCGGTTTCGGTTTCCCTTTTTTAAGTCTCTGTTTCTGTCTCCGTCTCCGTCTCCGAATTAGCATTGCGGTTTTGGGATCGTCATCGTACATCCCGCCCACATCACTCGAACTACTTGATAACGAGCAGTCACTTAAACCACTTTCGTCATCTGAGTCTGAGTCCAAGTCAATAATGTCACCGATCCAACGTGGACTAGTAACTTGACAATTACGAGCTCGTCCTCGTCCTCGTCCAACAACACGGACAACACCGTTCTCCAGTCGTGCCAAGCCGTCCATTTTCCTAATATTAAGATTCAAATTAATGAAAAAAAACTAAAATTAATTCAACCTAAGCCTATAAGATAAAAAAGTGTAATCTCTTACCGGCACAAACGGACAACCACCAAGTTCTACTGGAGAAACCTGGCTGGAACTCTCTGGAACAATGAACAAAAGTTACAAAAGCAGACCTCAAACAAAATCTCAACCTCACATTTAACAAATTGAGATTTGAGACAGCGAGATTTTTAACATACATATTAACCAAGCTTCAGTAACAGTTTAAACGGCGTCTAAGTTACAACAGCAAGATTTTCAAAATGGGACATGTTTTTCGAAAACGACAAAAAATGTATACTCTCCAATGTCTTCAGGTCACAAATGAATGCTAATCTCCAGATGGGCACTTTTCCCTGGACGACCTACCATGTAAAATGTCATAGGAACTTTGCAGTACTTTCTCCAGACTTTCTCTGTCGTATATGAACACTATAACGAATGAGATGATTACGATAGACGATTTTTAAAGTTCTAAATCGGTGAGTGAAAGATTCGAATGAACGATGGACGATAGACAAGACTTACCGAATGATGTCGACGAGGAGGTTAGAGAAATAGGGTCGGTTGATGTTAAAAGCGACGAGTCGAAACCGGAAGTTCCACTCGAAGAACTGCTTACAAAGAAGAATGTGAGTGTTCACGTACAGCCAAAACCATTAAGTGATGACGGTAGTGAAAGTAGCGACAATGACAACGATGACAACCACGAAGACAATGATGGCAAGTTCGTCGTCCTCCCACCAAGAATCCCGCCTAGCCTAATTATTCTGAAAAGCGTAGCTACTCAAGTTCAGCCGAAACCAACAACTCTAATCCACTCGAAATCTAAGCCTAAAATGTTCAACGTGGCTGTAGAAGTGATTCCCGTCCTAGATAAAATGGCAAGAGCTAAAAAGCAGAGTGACAAGGTCACACTGACCCGACCTTTGGGTTACATTCCCTTGGATTTGAATTATGAAACTCATGAAATAGGAGTTCAAGTTACCCTACAGGACATGGCTCATGGGCGTCATGGGAAGGTGGTCAACAAAGGTGACATTCAATGGCCATCTTGCACCGAGTTCAATGAGACATTGGGAGCCGTTCGAATCCATGATTATATTTCATTATGGGATTTGAAATCGGATTGGCTTTACTGTGTCGACATCATTCAAACGCACGTGGACCAAGTGACGAGCAAATACATTTACGAGGTCAAGTTCTCCAAACCTTCGAAAGAGCATCCCGTCCCAGATTTCACGGTTTCTGTTTACTTCTTCATCGGTGTGAATCATTTTTCAAATGAAGAAGTTTCCGTCACTTTTCAATTGGAAAGTCGTCGATTTCCATTCAAACCTGGAAACAATGTCACATTCCAGGAATCGTGGCTCTATGAAATCATCTTGGAGAAACGACAAGTTGTGGACGAAGAATGCAGGCGTCTAGCAGTAGTACATCATGGACATGACACGTTGGAATCCGAAAGTCGCGAAGATCCAATAATGGGTGACAATGATAATGAAAATAATGACAATAATGACAACCAAATCGATTACAACGACTATGTCCAACGTATGAAAAAATCACGCGCTCAAACACAATCCATTCACCTTTTCATTCCTTGTGAGCAATGTTTTCCGTAAAAAGAACCACTGCGTTTTTTGAATTAGAAATCAAATCAATTATACTTTATTGCATCAACTAATTCCATTCAATTAAAACAGTGATGAGCAAAGAAAAAAACAATCGTATAAAAAATTGACTTTACACGGTTACACTACCCGTTCATTTAATATGCATATTTTACACCTACGTTGCAATTTAAGGTGCGTCTATTGATATTGAAGGTAAATGGCACTGTCATTTTCAAAATTGTTTCGATTTTGAATCAAAAGAGTATTTTTCATAGCTGCAAGAAGAGATTTTTTGAATTTTCTAAAAATAACGATAGTTTAAAATTAATGTATTGCACACATAAAAGCTTTAAAAGCTGCAGTTAAAATTCGTTTTTAAGCAGTATAGTTTATCCTATTTAAGTAAGTGTTTTATAATGTTAAAAACGTAAAATGTTCATACACTTAGTTGCATGTTTCAATAAAATCACAATCAAAATATCTCAGCGTTCAAATGAATCAAAATCACTTAAAATAGTTGATAACATTAACGACAATTGAACACAGATACGCAAATAATGGAAGAATCACAACGAAAAAAACAATGATAAATCCAGCTCCAGTCTCCGAAAAATTAAACTGTAGTAATTTTTGCACTGCCTCCGCTTCCGTTTCCACTTCCGGCTCCGGCATTAGTGGTTGACGATGACGGTGCAATGACGTACGGCAAGATGACATTTGCCGCTGGCCCGACCCCGTCTGGGACGGGTAGCACTGCATCCGGAGGGATGTAATTGAAAGGGGCAACGGTAGCTTTATTTTCTCCTTCCCCACGGCGGACCCAAACTCCACTTGGTCCACCGGAAGTGATCTTGTCAATGGATGATGGATGTTGGTTCGGTTGTTGATGGTGAGTTGGTTTGTCCTTTTTGTCTTTCCGCCCGAAAAAGGCACCGAATTTGGACTGTTTTTTATTACATCCCTTTTCGGGCTCGAATGGAAACAACTGTTGTGTTTGTGAAGTTGGTTCCCGAGGTCCTGAGACCTTTCTCCAGAAACTGGACAGTTTCCCAATTTTTGTTGAAGCGTTCCCTTTGTTGTTGTCCAGAGGGATTCCACCTGGTGTGCCCAGTTTTGATGACTTGGGAAGTGTGCTGTAACCCTTCATGTCATTTGGGTTTGACATTTGCATAGCTTGTCCGAAGCCAAAGGTCGAGTTGGACTTGAGAACTTGAACGCTTGAGGTGGAACCTCCAAATGGGACTCTGGAAGACCCATTGGCACTTGAAAAAGTGGATGACGATGCCCCATTTGCTGGAGACATTGTCGATGTTCGTACAGGTGGTCTCGGAGCGACCTTTGGTCTTATCGGTGGAGCTGCTCCTGGAATCGTAGCTGCGCTTTGAATAGTGTTTAAGCTGGAGTTGGAACCCGTTTTGCTGTTTCCTGGAGAAATCTCACGTGAATGACTTGTTGCCGCTCGTAATTCACTTGCTCTGGTTGCCCTTACGTACATTCCCGGAGAACCTCTTCCAGGTTTTACAGGTGATGTTCCACCGGGTAACGAAGACGGTCCTGGTTTGTAAACCGATTTCGGCGGAAGTGAAGAGTACAATGGTTTCCTCCTTCCACGAATCCCTTTTGGGGAACCGCATGGGGAACTGTCAGTTGAGTTCCCTTCCGAACAAGCCGGTTTGGCTACCCGAGCCCCTTGAGATACCCGAAAAGTTGCGAATTTGCTTACCGAAGCTTCCAGAGGGTTTCCATTCCGATCACAAGCGCCCAATGCAGAATGTGATCTTCCAAAAGGAGGAGTTATTGTCCTTGTTCGGTATCTTTCTGGGTCATCCCTTCTTTTTTGTTTCGGTGATGACGTATTGGACGACCCCGAACCGGGAATCTTTTTTACGACAAAAGTATTGTATTTTCCAGACAGATCCAAAGGATGCACTTCCATCAATGGTTTCACAATTGGACTACTTATTCCAGCCGTTGCTTTCACTTCTTGTTTTTCATCAACAACACTTACAACAGCATTCAATTTACATTCATCCTTGTCTTTGTTTCCAGCTTCTTTCTCGGCTTCATCTTTTGCTCGCTTTTCCACTTCAGGTTCATCCTCGCGTGTTCCGTCAACTGTGACATCACCCGCGGTTTCAAATTCGTCAATGTCCTCGGCATCCGTGAAATCGTCACTCACAACTGTATCTTCACTTATTAGATCTGATGATTTTTGGGCATCTGCAGGTGGAAAAATTGTATAAGTGTTCGGTTCCTCTGCAATGCCCGCGTCTGGACAATCAGCTTTATTCTTCTCATTTGACACATCCGAAATAGCGGATTGGAAAATTGAGTCTGAAGTCATGGACATGTCGAATATTTCGGATTTGATCGAAATAAGTGAATGATCCAAATCCATTTCTGGAGGAGGTTTCTGTCCAGCCAGATTCGATTGAGTGCTGCTGTTATTATTGAACTTCCTTGCAATTCGATCTTTTGGACGACTTTTCAGCTGAACATGTACAGGTGGACAATCAGATGACGTCATTGTGTTTACCATAATACTCGGAGGTTCAATATTGTCCAGTAATTCAGCTCCTGAAATCGACGACGTCGTATTAATATTCTGTACAATGTTATTCATATTTTGGTGACCGCCCGTTAATTTCGGTGATGACGGTGATCCAGTCGACCCCTCCGAGTTGTCGCGAACAAGCTTGAAAGCTTTGGAAATCGACATCGATGGAATTGGTGACGAGAAGGTTGGAGTTTCATCATTCCACTCAGATCCTAGTGACATAACTGACATTTGGATAGCCGCCGGTATGTCACCCTGCTCACCCTCCTGTGGTTTCACTTCGCAGTTGTTTGGAACTGCTTGTTCTTTTTCGCTAACGTTTGGTGACGAGTTTTCATTGCTAGACGTCAGTAGCGGAACTGGAGCCGCAGCCGCAGACGAATTGGTGGTTACACTTCGTCTTGGTTTTGGAGACGGTCTTTCGGTACTCCGAGGTTTCGGTGTTAGTACCGGTTTTTTCGGCTTATCCTTCTCTTTCGGTTTGTCCTTTAGTTTACGACCTTTCATTATAAGAGCGGCGAGGTCAGGGTCATCCACTTCTTTTCGGGTTGGCGGCACTCCACTATGGAAACTCGCAGTGACACTTGGAGCTGCTTTGATATCTCCACCAGAACCATTTCCAGTGGTTGTTATTTTAAAATCAGATTTACTTTTTGGAATTCCTGCAGCACGTCCAGCCCGAATGCATTTTTGTAAGAGTTGAACATCGCTGTAAATTGGCTCGGGTTCCACTGATGCTGTCTGTACTAGTTCAACTTCCGGTTCCAGTGCTGACGTATCTTTCTTTGTTTCGGAAGCAAAAGCCTCGTTCGGTTCAGGATTCTTTGCAGGACACGCATTTTCTGGACATTCTTCTTCTTCCATCTGCTTGACGATGTCGCTAAATGATGTCGCATTCGAAACACCGTAAAATGGTGTTCCTTCCACAGCAAATACGGTCAATTGATCTTCCAAAGCTGCTGTTTCTCCGCCCAGTTTTTGAGTTTCGTCGAACTTGACTTTGGAAACAAAAGTTTGATTTTTTGGCTTGGGCGGTGGAACGGGAGGAGTTTTGGATTTCAACGGACTCAATGAGTCTCCTCGTGCTGACGGTGTTGGGGGAATTGACAGGTCAATCGGTACAATTTTAAGTACAGGAAGAACTTCTCCATCAACTGTCAAAGGACTCAAACTGCGACAACTGTTTAACCCGCTTTTTTCCTCCAGTGTGAATATTTTCGGGGTATCAACTTCCATATTGAGCTCACTTGCAGTCTTTTTGCTAAAATCAGGAGTCTTCTTCAAATCTGGAACTAATCTTACAGGAGGAACCATTGCTCTAGGAGAATCTGGAAGATCCGAAGGACTGACGACTTCACTTGCTCTACGACTGAAATCGCTGTCATCGTCATTGTGAGCTGCGAGACAGTGACCTGCTCCTGGAGAGTGACCATTGTCTAGAGAATCAAGCGAAGCTACTGAACTACATCTGGAAAACATCAGCGGTGTCTCTTCAGCGGAGAAAGTAGTACGAAGAGGTAAATGTGGAAATTTTCGATTTCCCACTGATGCTGATGTGCTGGAAGCTGCTTTCTTGTCAACCGACACTATTGGAATTGGCGGAGTTATGATATTGTTGTCTCCGTTTTGCGGACACTGATTGTCCAGTTCAGCTTTATTCTCCCCACCGTGACCGTCAGAATTTATCGAGCTGAGTGAACTTGTTCTTGAAAAAATGGCTGGTGTATTCTCTACGTAGTATTGTTTTGGCTGCTCATCAATAGGTTGGAGTTTACCAACAGTGGCTTCTCGACTTTTTTCATCTTCATGCACAAGTTCCTGGACAAGGTCTTGACATGAATTGGCACTAGAGAAATTGTTTGGTGTTCCCTCATAACAATATGTCTTCACTGTATCTTCTTCTTTGTGATGACTCGAAGGAACCCCGGGACCCTTTTTAGTGTCAAACTCATCTTCATCCATTTCTTGGAATTTCAGAGAATAGTTAAAGGTCGTGTCACCTGAAGCTCCTCCACCTCCACCTCCAGAACAGTCCGCGGCTCCCGTTTCTTCTTCTGTTTCAAGGTGTGAGCACTCGTCTCCACTGGTGAAATCTCGAGGTTGTCCAGAACTCTGGTTAGAATCAAAGTACCTCTCCAAGATTTCAGGACAGGACTGATTTAACTTCTTTTTCTGTTGAGTATATCTTTGTGGGTTTCGCAATGACGCGGAAGATCCGCCACTTCCATGTGCGACAAGTGGTGGGTTCAAAAACGGAGGGTGATTTCGACCACCACGCTTACCGTAGTTGCTTCGTTCCGCTGGAACTGGAGGATTTCCAAACTCCGCAGCGGATATGACATGAATCGGTGAGCTTTTTGCAGAGGTCAAAGTAAGGTCAAGTGGTTCACACTCGACAGATGAATACGCAATATGAGCAGGTCGCGATGAAAATCCCCCGAAATTCCTCCCACCACTGCTACTTTGATGGGCAAACGGTGGCACACGACCAGAAGCTGTGGATGAGAGATCAAAAGGTTCAAATGACTCTTCTGGGGATTCTAATACTGGATTTATTCCACTTCCTCCAGAACGGACACTCATGCGGTCGCTAAGGGCGCTTCTTGTGCGTGGACTCACATTTCCAGAGGATCCTGGAGGACAGTAAATCTGTGCAGTTAATCTTGAATCTAAATGAAGGCTGTGATCCTTTGCAAACCGGGATGACAAAAGATTTCTCAGAGCACAAGAAGCTCCTTGCGAAATCCGCTCGTGTTTGGAGTACACCAAATTTTTCAACATTGGCACTGCATTCAAATCTAAAAGTCTTCTTTGATCTTCATCACAATCCGGAGTTCCAGCTTGAGACAAATTCCACAAAGTCCCACATGCATTTGAAACAACCGTCAAACTCCCAGATTTCAAATGTTCCAATAGTATTTCGTATACATGAGCATCTCTAATGACTTTTCTGAGATCGGACCTGGCAGCAATTTGTGGAGCCACATTCCTCAAAATTCCTCCCGCATTTTCAACAATGGTCAGTGGAGTTTTCAGTCCCTTCAAAACCGGAGACGAAGGTCTCAATAAAGTTACTAAAAACGGCAATGCGTCCGGTGCGGCTGTGCAAATAGCTTCTTTGTTGACGGCAGAATGAGCAGATAAATTCCAAAGAGCTGAAAGTGTAGCTTTCAAAGTTGATTCACTTCGATGTTCGAATTGCAGCTAGTGTCAACTTTGTCACCGCTCCAGAATCACTTAAAGATGCTCTTGTGGATGAATCCGCATGCCATGAAAGGTTACGAAGGACTGAGGCCGTGACTTGAGTCACATCTTCATTCTCACAATCTAATTGAGATACAAGTGCTGATAAAAAATGTCGCATGGCACAAAGTAGGGCTTTGTTCGTGTCATCTCCAAACGTCAAGTTTGTCAAGGTCATCCCGGAATATCTTCGAAGAAGCAAGCATTCTTCTTGTAGGCTCAAAGTTGAGTTTTGGTGTAGTTTATGATCCGACTGGTTTTTACACAAAACATTCAAAACTATAATTAATAAGTATATTATTTACTTCAGTTCTTATGTTGTTATCCTCTTTGTTATCGTTAACAACTTTCCCCACAAAAGGTACTATTAATTATAATTACCAATATGAGTTCAGCAATAGCATGAATCGCTCCCAAAAGACACATCGTGTGACGATGCTCCTCATCAAAGGACAACTTCATCAATGTTGTCATATTTGCAGTCGGATGAGTCAATGTAATCTCAGTCGTACATGTCCCATTGCTGGACACATTGTCAACACTTTGTTCAGAAAGTTGCGACATTGAGAATGAGGACCCTGTTTCCCGCTCCCGAACGACCTTTGACACTTGTTCAGTAAACAGTCGAATCCCTTCTAATAATTTCAATACTCTGAGCTCCTTTCGTTTCGTTTTATCGTCAGGATTAAACTGCACGATATTTTTCAAGGCTCTTGCTGCCCTTGACCTTATGACCTCGGATGGCCCGGGAATACCATCCTCCGGTGATGAAGGCGGGTGTAAAATCTCAATTAGCAAAGGAATGCAACCTACGTTAAAAAACAACTCAATTAAACTTTTTAATTCACTTGAGATATGAGTGACAAAGTGAAAAAACGATCAATTATAATCCAATTAATTATAATAATTAATCAATTATAATATTATATACCAACTTCGTTTATATTTTATACACCTACCTAATCTCCGACTAAAAATATTTTTATACATGACGTCAACATAATGCATTTTTGTTACCTGCTCTTCTCAATGCAAGACACGATTCTGGAGAATTCGTCATGTTGAGTAATAACATTCGGTGATTAGAAGTGTCCAAAGGTTGCTCACGACGATCCTGATCACTCGGGTCATGATCAGCTTCAAGGGTCAACATGGACAACATGTTGACAACAGTCTCATGGGTTTTGTCCCTTACTCCGGACATTTTAATGCCGTTTGTATTCAAAAGTCAAAGCGTAATACAAAATAATACTTCCACATCGTATTTATGCCGGTCACCCTGACCTGACATGACCTCAATCAGTATCCCATGACTTTAGTCTTCAGTGTCTTGTGTTGACGTCGAACACTAAAATTTTGAAAATTGCATTTTATATTCTCTATCCACAAGTACTAATAAAAATCTCAAATTCGAACCTGTTTGTTGGCTATAAAGTATGATATATTATCACCTTATTAAAATATAAATACACCGGCGTCGAAACTAAAAGTATAAAAGGTCGACACGTTCATTTCAAAACGTAATGTCTTGTTGTGACATTT
>JABASF010002569.1:0-14098 GCA_019776145.1 Harlomillsia oculata
TCACTTCTGAAATGAAGAAAATTGCTGGGAGACGCTTTAAAAAAATGTGTTTTGGTACACGAAGTTCACCTCAAAGGTCAAGTACCGTCACCACCTACTGCTGATTATACGCCCACCGTGAAAGATTTTGTATTTTTTTCCCCTTCTCACAGATTTTGAAATGAGCAGAAAGAAGAGAGAGAGAGACATTTTGAAAAAATTGAAACCCTGTAAGCTTGACAAAAAAACGATACCAAAACGTGCAAGAAATGATCTAATGGAATTTTGCATGGAATTTTCTCATTTTGATTTTGCGCGTATTTTTTAATGGGAGAAGCCAAAACGAGAAACACAATGAGCCAAAAATAACGTCGTTTTTTGGGGAGAGAAGCCATCATCGGATCTTGAGATGAAAAAGAAGCTTAAGTTTAGACTTTAGACACTAATAAAGCATTTCTTTTGAGTTTCTTTTCTCTGTGGTATGAGTGCGGTTTGATGGTTTGTGGTTTAGTCCACTCCAAAAGAGTCAAGAGGAGTTTTTGAGTGTAAGTTCATATTGCCGAGGAAAGTCGTAAAAGCAAATTCATTTCCAGAGTCGTTAAACAACAATAAAGTACGCGAAGAATTATCATAAAAAGGGAGTTTTTTTTTTCCACACTCCATCTTTAAGAGCAAAGTGCTAGTATGACACAGGTGTGCGGGCATACACACACACACGCGGGCAAGCGGGCATTTTTTCATTTTCCAAGTCACATATTGCATTTTGAGGTTATTATTATTACATGCAATGCTTCCAACAACCATTGTGCTTTTTTGTCGTTTTTTCTCATCTTATTTTTCTTCTTGACCATCCGCCTCCTCGTTTGTTCACGTGAAAAGGAAAGAGTGTCGTCTCGTCTTCGTCTGAGCTTCTTCAGAATTTCATTAGCAACTTTACAAGATTCGTAATTTTGAGACTATACAAGGTCCAAGCTTCCACAATTCCGTTTCAAAGACACACACATCGTTTTTTATGGTATCATATCACCTTTTATTGAAATCTGAATAAAATTCAAAACTCACACACCTGGATGATTGATGTATCATTAATTCATTACTTCACGCCCGTGGCTATACAAGTGCATCTGGGACGCTCGGCAATTACAATTGCTTTACTTTTTCCAATGTGTGAAGTCCAATTAGTAATTAGTAATTACTCCCCATTATTCTCATATCAGTTTTTTTCCTTTTAGAAAATTATTATGATTTAACAATTGAACATCTTTCAAAACGTTCTACACGCTTGCAACGATATTCGACTCAAAAAGAAAACCGGGTAAGACAAAAAAATGAAAATTGCCTTGCATAAACGAGTTATTGGACGATATCTATCAAAATCAAGACACCACAAACGAAGAAAAGAGTCGAACTATTTTATATCAAAGAAGATGATATTTCCATTCTAGGAAAATCAAAAAACGGCACCCGAATTATATTTTTGTGTAATTGCGAATTGAAGTAGGATCATTTAACCATACAAACCAATGTTAATTGGATTCCCAACGGTATGAAAAATTTTGAATTAAGGCCTGCATCGCCTGCATGTGAAAACCTCGTTTTGAAAAAGTCTACATGTAATTATGACGTATTTATTCATGCGTTCACCGTTTTAATAACGATTAGTACAATTCAAGGTTATCAGAGCAGTCATTAAAATGCTTTTGGACTTGGTGACAGTTGGTGCATGTTCCGTTTTAATGCATACAAAAGTAGCGTAAGAGTTGAATGACGGACTTAAGCCAGGAGATTATCTAAAAGAGCTAAAAAGTAGAGTTTCTTATCTCCGTTGTCGCTAATGAATCGCCCTGGGCTCAAGTTGACAGGCACGCATAAGCGCAAAATCCCGTTTTTTTTTGTTTTGTTCATTGCAGAAAAACAGAAATAGACATTAACCTTCCATTCCATTTGAACTGTGAACTAATAATGAAAAGCTGGGAAATCTATTCTTAGAAGCAAATTGCTTATTTTTAGTGCATTTACTACAAGTAAGCGCTCATTGGGTAGCAATGAGAAAATTATAGGTTACATTTTTTGTGTATTTCGTAATCTTCGTATCTTAAAATCCCGTCTCCGAGCTTAATGATGTAATGAGGTGGTGGCAAATTATAGGAGTGCATAAAGTGCGAATTTGCAAAAAAATACTGTTCGTCTAATTTTAAAGTACTTGTTCTTACGTCAAATGCTCCGGGAGTGGGATTTTTTCGGGATATTTTTTCTGTCTGCTACAATAGGGGGAACGTAAGAAACGGAAAATGTTATAAATACACATGACATTTCAAGCGTATAGTTGTTTCTTGAGATAAGTTTCATAAAAGAAGTTGTTGTGACGGGGAAAGTGGAAATGCGTAGGTGTCGTACATCTGTGGTTACAAACTGATTGGAACATTGGGAGAGTCGTCCCTCTTCATTACTCCATTCACAAAAAAAACGGTTGGGGCTTTATGAATTCCATAAAAGTCGAAACGCCAAGTCATACATCATTTTTCGGGGATTTTTAAGGCCAAAGAACAAGGAGCAGAAAGTGAGGGCTGGAAGGAGAATTTCCATAAAGCAGTATATATTCCAGGACCTTCCAGGCTCAAAGTTCCAGGGAAGCGTCGCACACACAACAAAAGTCACTACTTTGTACACTTTTGGTAGCTGTAAAACTGTTGTGAGGGAAAAGCATGAATAAAGGGACTCCACAGAAGCGCAACATGTGTTAATGAAGGAACCTATTAGCGATACTTGTCGATTCTCGGGTTTCTTATTTTGAAGGTTTTTTTGTCAAACTTTTTTGACCTAACTCTTTGCTCCCATGAAATTCTTTTTCTGGTGGTGGGAATTAGTGTTTTTAAGGGGAGATTGGAAGATTTATTCATCTTTCTTTCCATTTTCAATGCACAAACATTTTTGAAAAAAGTTTCCTTACAAACCAAGAAGGAAGGTTTGCCGATTTTTTTTTGCTGACTCATTTACGACGGAGAAACACTGAGAGTTTGCGTTTCTTTTGTTCATGAACATTGTATAATTTTAATTTTGGGCCTGAAGAAATACATAATTTTGACTCAAGCATGTCCACGCAGATTGAAAATTAAGACATTTTTCGTACCATTTAACTATTAGTTTGACCATTTGGTCATTTCCATAAGAGACCAAGACGTATTTATTCATTATTCTTGGGTTTTGTTTGAGTTTCAAATCCAGTAAAGTGCTGAGAAGAGCAGCTCAAGAGCCCAACTTACTCTCTGAACAACGTGTCTATTAGCGTAAACTTATGCAAACGAGTGGAAAGGCTCAATAAGGCATTTTTCCACGTGCAAGACTGTACGAGACCACGTTTGGGTTTTCGTACTCTCAAATTAGAAATTTGACTGTACAACCACTGTTTGTGTGAATCAGTCCTTTTTCTCAAGTCAAGAGTGCTCAATTTGCATAAGATGCAGGAAGACGTTATGAAGATGAAGATGCTCCATGTCTTATTGTATGTGTGGGTCCTTATGAAAGTTTTTTTTTTGGGGCTTCGTATAAGTTATAAGCAATTCATTTTTGGTATATCTTTTGCCATTTGCCATTTAGCGCTTAACATTTCACAGGTTTTCAAACGAATACGGACAATTTTTACATGTTATCTTTTTATTATGCACTTTTGTCAGACTGTCCATCATCTTGTTGTTAAAAAAAAGGGGTAGACAGACTCCATTGGTCAATTGTGGATTGTATATTCCATACGGGAACATTAGCCTTTTAAATGTACTTTGAAACAATATTTAACAATGTTTTTGAACATCCCAAAAATTACAGTTAGGAATTTGTAAAAAGGAACCAAAAAATTTATGCATAGTCAACCAAAAAAACTAACATTAAAATTGTAAAGTAAAATTTTGCAAAGTTGACTCGTTTATCTCTTTTGTGCTAATTAAAAGCAAAATGATGAATCCTCTGAGAATCTCTTCAGAAAGGAGTTTGAAGGAAATACTGTGATTTTGTGTTTTGGAAGACGAAGCAGCTTTTGGAAGTTTTGAAAAACGAAAAGGAAATCGGGAATGAAGGGTTGCATTTAATCATGGAACCATAAATCACCGAAGCGTCGATAAAGGATGAAGGAACGAAGGAAGCCTCCTGTGAAGATTTTGTCAAAGGGTTATCTTCAGTCTGAACATGACCTTCATCTTCAACTTTTCGATACCAAAATGCAATTCATGGATCATCATGATTTAATAAAAAAAAATGATTCCTTTGTACAAGACGAAGAAGGAACGATCTTTTTTCAAAGGAAGATGTACAAAATTCTAAAAATAGTCTTACTTCAGATGAACTTTGAGGAAAACTTACCTACCTCAGCGTTCAGGGTTCCGTGTATGGGAAACTGTTTAAAAAAACTGATTTTTTTAGGTGAAAAGTGAGAGTGTAGTCCTTACTCAGCTCAACTCAAGCTTGGCTAACCCTTTTCCTCTTCTTTTGTGAATTTGAGCTTTTCCGTCACTTTTCAAGGCAAATTTAACCTCAACCCTTTCCCAAATCCCTTTTCACTACTACAACTCACACTTTTTCTAGAAACCCTTCAAAAAGGCTCTTCTTCTTCTTCTTCCGTTCGGTTTCTACAAAACAACGTCACTGCGCTTTTTTATTCCTTAAATTCTACTCCTTTTGACGTCGTCGGGGCATTCTCAATCATTCTCTCTTCCGTCAATTACTATCTTGAGTTGAATGTCCCAAAGTTCCGAAGTAAGTAAAGTGCAGTCAGCAAGAATTACTCAAAAAAGGATGGAAAGGGTTGGATGTTGGATGGGAAAGGGTTAGTTTCACCCTTTAAAACCCCTTTGTCTGAGCTTTATGTCTGACCTCTAATGATTTTTTCGCCTTTTTGTGCGCCACACTTTTTCTACTAAATTTTTTGATATGTCATCTTCTGTTACACATCTCAGGGATCCCCTTTCCGTCCTTTCACAAACTGAACCCTTTCCTGTATTCCTTAAAAAACAGTTTCAAAAATCTTCAAAAAAGTCTTGAATGTCTGGATTTTTCTGATCGCAACTTTTGTCCTGTCCTATCTCAACTTCACAACTACATAAGATTTGAGGGCAAATGGCAATTCTCACTTTTCTGTTTTCTTTCTCACGCCCTTTAATACAAGACATCAAGATTCATAAAATCCACGTAACACTGGATGTAACGAGGACAAAACCGGATCCAACTTTACAAGACAGTTTTCGAAAAATTATATCGTATTTTTGAATTTTAAATTAAAAGGCCTAAAACAATACCAAATTTTTATCAACGGATTCCATTTTAATTGTAAAAATTTAAAAAATGTTCCTCAAGTTTCATTTCCTCCGTGGGAATGTAAGATGAAAGATGAGTTCTTTGTTTCTTGTAGCGGGTTTTAAAACCATAGGAAAGCATAAATTTTCCTGTTTTTCGGTACAATCACATTAAAACAGGTAATGCGCACTAAAAAACACTTTGAGTGAACAGTCCAATGTCCAAGACTTTTAAGTGCTCGTGTTTTGCAATTGAGTATTCTTTTCTTAATTGCACAACGAGCCAATAATTTCAATTTCAATTATCATTAAATATCTGCTAGTCAAACACGCAGAGTTTCGCGGAGAAAAGGCCTTTCTCACGCTCTTTCTCTGCATGAACTCCAACTCATAAAAATGGAGAACAATGCATTTTTGGGCTTTGACACTTGCTATTTTCCACCTGACTCCAAAAAGGTACAAAATAACAGTCCTTTTTAGCAATACCGATTTTCTGCACATTTTTATTTTTTCTCGTAAAAACGGAACTTTAAAAAGTCTCAGAAAATGAGAATCATTAAGAGTGTTTTTTTACATTTTCAAAAAAACATACAAGTCTCTTGGTTTCCCACACCCTTGAAAAATTCTCCTTTGGACACGGTAAACTAATGCATCATTGATTGAAAGAAAATCTAAGAAAAGCGGCACATTTTCCTTCATCTGAAAGGGTAAAAACGGTAAAACGACTTTTGCTTGTCCAAATCATAATTCATCAAAGTCAACATTGCAAAAAAGTTGAAATGGATACTTTCTAAATGCATCCGATAACTTTTTATACCTGCGTCAATAACTGTGACACAATGCACTCTATTCTCTTCTACTTTGTTCTCATGTGACAAAAAGGACCCAAAGGAAGCCGTATAGCCAAAACTGCACTTGAGCTATGGTCACTACGTAATTCTCACTATAAAATTATAGGAAAAGGTAATCTCAGTTTAGCTTTAGTGGGATATAAGGACTTAAACCCCGTCCGTAAGGTGTAATTCAAGTAAAGAGAAGGACAAAGCATTAGCACAAGCAAGCCTCATTCTTTGAATTGTAGGGTTGCCAAAGAAGGGACGAAAGTACATAGCCCAGGTCGAGACTCGTAATGTAATCCCCGTATAAAAATCGTATAAGGAAAGGATGCGGGAGATGCGGGATGCTGCAAAAGAGGATGAAGGACGGGAAAATATTAATAAAACGTTCGGGAGCAGCCCACTTGTTGTCGGCGACCAAAACCAAACGCATTTTTTTTACACCTTTACAATTTTTATATTGGATCCTCAAACTCTCAATCCTACCTTTGAAGCACAAGGGAAAAGCTTGAGGTGTGTAACAACATCTAAAAAAGTGTTTGTGCTCTCTCCTTGATGTTGTGTCAAAAAGTCGTTGCACTGAGGAATCCCATATGAATACGTGGAGTGTGTGGAGCCGAGAGATGGTCATGCGAATACAAAAACGATACAAAAAGCTTCATCAATGGGAATGTGACTGGTCGAAGACTCATTTTTCATTTTGGTTTCGACACTTCCGTCGATACTCTTTTTTAACTCTTTCTTTCTTCTTGATTAAACCGGAAATTTTTTTCCGGGTGAGGACCATCATCAGTCAATATTTGGAGACGGGTGTATCCCTCAGAAAAATGGTTTCGAAAAGTAGAGAAATTCAGCCAGAAAAGATGTAACATGTAGCATTTACCAACTCACGGGAGTTCAATATTTATCTAAATGTACTTACCATTTATTAATAATCGCAAATTCGTAGTTACAACCAATGACGTCGACATGCCAGTGCCAATTACATCTGGTGTGGACAAATGTTCAATCCTCATCCTCAGTCATGTCATCATGTCCAACAATTCCCAAATTCCCAATTGTCCCATTCGGTTTCGATAGATAGTTTTAGGACTCATGACTTATTGAAGCACAATATTGGAAAAGATTCGACGTTTGGGTCCGCCCACAGGCAAGGCTTGCAGAAATTGCAAATCCCAAAAGGGAGAATTTCCATCCCACTTTCCTTACAATCACGTATCTCATAGGTGAACAATTTATGGAATAANACAATTTATGGAATAATGGACTTGTCGAACCAGTCAATAAGGATTGAATTTTGAATAGTCAACATTGTTTCGAAGACATTTCTTTCTGGGATTGGCTTTTACAGTGCCTTGGCCTTGGCAAAATATATTTTGCAATTGGCAATTATTGTAATTATCACGACAAATTATTTTTTTATGGAAACCTGGTAATTAGAAACCGTCAAAGCTATAAAGTTTTGCTATTCAGCATAGCATCGTTTGGGGGTCAGAAACGCTCATAGATCAATAGAAACCTAATACACATTTCTATCACGTTGAATAAACACAGACAAATGACAATAAGGGACAATCGGACGAAAATGGAATAAGTGAAAAATATGTCACGAATGATTCTGCATAAATCACATGACACATAAGACGATTCAAGCAAAGGAGAAAAATTCCAAAGAAAATTTTTTGACAGAGATTTTGAGCGTTTATCCCTATTGTCCTCTTCCAAGTTGGATTTTGCTTTATTGAGAGTCCCACATGGGGCTTATGTGCTCATTGCCACAGTGGAAGGCTATGTTTGACTCCCTTGTTCACAATTTCGTGGCTGCCGCTCCTTTCTCAGTTTATTTTTTTTACTGAGCATTCCCTCATTTGCATAGAATAGAATTGTCTATGCTGATTAAGATCAGGGAAACTTTTTTTTTCAAAGCTTAACAGTCATTGCTGCACTGGCAAAAAGACGTGAAGAAAAATGACATGTAATACTCAACTTTGGATGTTTTGGGAACCACGGCCCTTGGAAAAATCTCATACAGTTAAATATAGCAAAGGTGAGCGAATCATGCGTAAAAACACAATGACATTGGCATGCAAGTCCGGATCCTCCACAAATTCTTCTTCATGGGAGACTTTTTTTTTATCCAACTCTCCTCTTTCACAAGGCTCAAGTCGCAAAACTTGTGTCCCATCTCTCCACATATCCCCACATTCAAGAAATACGAATAGACGTTTTGGTAAAGTTGGACTATTGTTATCCTTGGACACTACACAATGACGATTCACATCTCATCTCGTCAACAAACCAATACTAGTCACACAAGCCAAAAATTGCTTGTTTGGTTCAATGGACAATTTATTCGTCTGCTCGTGCACAATGAGTTTGTACACTCCGGCACTCTGTCCGCGCATTGTTGAGATTGAAGAGCATCTTACAAACTCATAATAAGGAAATTCTCATCTCATCCTTTCAGCCAATGACATCCAAATGCAAAATAGCTACGCTTAGTTATGCACTTCTCCTCGTGTGGGCAAAAAGCTTGTAATCCATTGACACATGGAGTGCCAATAATACACTCGTACAATGATTAATCCTGTGGAATGTACTCAGATCCAATACAATAAATGAATAAATCACAATACGATCAATCCAACACTCTAACGAGAGAAGACGTTCTCAACTTTTACCCAACAACTCGAATCTTCGAGTTGACGCCGGATCAAGTGCTGTATTTGCATTGTTCCCCAGGTAAGTAAAATACCTGTGTCATGTGTCATCTCAAGGGTTCACGTCTTTCGTCAATATCGAATTGTGTGGACATAGTGGACAACAACAATCCGATCAAATGAGTAATCAGGTATTTCCAGAAAGTGTGGCAAAATAATCTTGTCAATCAAAAACGCAAAAAAGGACAGAAAGTAAAGGAAGGATAGTACAAAAGAAGGGTTTGTTGTGCCCTTATGATTGAATCGTATTGTATTCACATGTGTCCTATTATGTCATTGTGAATAAATCATTGGACTCATTTTTGGGAAGGTGTGCGTTTTGTTACAGAAAAAGAAGAGCGAGGAACAAAGGAAGAGATGAAGACGATACATTTGGAAAACACAATACAACTTTGTGTGAGATGGAATGATGGTGCTAGAAAATGATTATGACATGGCTTTTTCCCTGGCGTTTCCTTCATTTGCCACAGATGCGACAGCTCAGGACACAGAAACGAAGGTACAATACACTAATAATATTGGACACTCGCAAAAAAAAAGCTCCAAGACTCTCTCAGACTTTGTGCAAAGCCATAAAAGCAGAGGAACGGGGGATTTTTGGTGTACAGCTCATGAAGAATCATAATAATAATGTCTGTTATCTTTTTTGGAGGGTGCGAGTGTTCAAGAAAAGAGATGAGTCTCTGTCTTTTTGAGAAAGAGGACCATTCTTACCCTCACGGGGAAAAAAAAGGTGAAGACGAAAGAAATGAGACAAATGAGTGCCAATTTTGAAGGGCGGGCGGATATCGTTGGGCGTTGAGCTGAACACTCTGTCATTCAAGTTGCAGCTTTTTCCTGCCCTTTCAAAAAACGTATAATCTACATTTTGTATAACATTTTCTTCATGATTCCTCGCTTCACCTTACGTGACGTACATTTGAAAAACGCATAAAGTCAACATTAATACACTTTTTTTTTAAAAAAAGGGTGGTATATAGCATCTTCCTACATTTTTCAATTCTCTTTTCCAACTATATATAGCCAGCTTCAATCTTACAACTATGCAAAAGTATAGTTGTTAAAATGACACAAGTGTCTTCACCAAATGCATCACACAAACTGTGCACTTTGCTCAACATTTTATGTTGACTTTGGCCTTTCTGCTTGAAATGACTTTCCGGCCTGTCCGCCTATGATTCAGAGAATTGTACAAGGCAGAATGTAAAAAAGAGATGAAGAAAAGGGTTGCACAGACACATTTCAGAATCTCTGACTTTCTTGTGCATATAATCATGGGAGGCAAAACCTCCAGGAAAAGTCGCACAAAAAAAATTAATAAAGGAAATGACACAAAAACCACAGAAGCTTGGCTTTATGGAGGAACGAGTCATTTAATTTGGGACTTGAATCCTCTATTTCACACTTGTGAGACTTTTGAGGTTAATCTCTCATGAAATCACGTTCTACACCAACTTTCAAACATCTTATAAAAACATCTTTTCACTTTGTCAAAGTTGAGATTTTGATTTGATTTTGATGCGTTTGAATTCTTCCGTTTGGAATTATTATCGCCAAAAATAAATCAGTTTTGTAATTAATTACGAAATTAGGTCCGTTGATGCCTAGATGTGGATGTACGGCATTTATACGAATGTCTAACCAAAAAACGTTTAAAAAACCAAGGATTTTCTTAATTTCTTACCACGACTTTCTTATCGAAGACCGGGAAACCGGTCTCAGCTCAGCGTTGCTGATTATTGTGTAATATTAGAAAACCGAACCCGGGGAAAATTAAAACATCGTTAGACCAGAATGACCACACGATTTCACATTGTGGTTAGACCTGGAATTGAAAGTAAATGTAAAAGCCACATTCAAAAACCCGCTTCTTCCAAACACAAGAATTCATCAGTGTCCAGATAACAGATTTGTTTTGCTTCTCGTGGCGTATGAAAGATTTATTAGCTCGAGGCTTTCTCGGCTGACTGTGGCATCCCGCCATTTTTTCAGCGACCGGTAGCAAACAACCCAGACACAAAAACACTAACATTGGACATTGTCCCAAAGCTTGAACTTTGTGCCCTAATCAAAATCCATAATGCATTTCATGACGTTGGATTTTGTTTATTGTTCACAGACTCGTGCAATGCAACGATTTTTAGTGCAAGCCTGCCTTGCCTACTTTGTCTTGATAAAAACAGTTAAGCGCCCAATAACGCAATGATTACAAGTGAATTAGTATTTTGACTCTTGCTCATCGCTCTCTCGTGCAGGAATTGTTAAAGACAAAAGGGAAGACGCGAGACTTGTATTGATGCTGAATGTTACCAGAATACTTAAAAAAAAGGAAGAGAAGATGATCAAGTGTAAGAGTGGGCCCTGCGGACAACTTGTGGACGGCCGTCCGTCCAGAAACAAAGCCCAGAAGCAATTATTTATACGCGTCGTGTCACGCGTAATTTATCGATGACGAGATGCCTCCGCTTCTTCCTTTCCATAAAGTACCCTTATAAAAGGTCCATATAAACAAGGTGGAATGCTCAACAAAAAGACATCAAGTTTATTAGTTGGTAAGTTTTTCTTCCATTCTCAACAACATGAAAACACGCGAGAGACTCCGGAGAAGTCGACAAGTGCAAAAACAGCGCCTTTTCATAAACGAGAATTTACACGCTTGTTCTACAACTAATTACATACGTTAAAGCATTCCTCCTTGTGTTTTTGAGTTTTTTTTACGACTATAAACTATAAAGTAATGTGTGTGTACTATATAGTCCAAAAAACCGACATTTTGAAAAGCAAAACAAATTTTTCAAACTTTTCAAACAACAATACATTACGTCAAATGCAAAACACGGAGAGGATAGATGCGGCAGACCAACAGCAGCTGAAAAGAAAAATTTCCCATTTTATATCCCATTGAACCGTCAAACGGACTTCATAGGAGATTTTAGGTTTGATTTTTTTCCCTGAGGGTCTCAAAAGACAAGTAATGGACCAACAGAGCAATCAGCCACGTACGTCCACCTTGAAGAAGTGAACGAGCGTGTGTTGATGTTGTTGTGCTTGTGGTCATTTTGACTTTAATGCTAATAAAAAATCACACATTGATTCCTTCTCTCCACATGCCCAAAAGGAATCTTTTAAAAGCACACACAAAACAGCCAGGGAGAAGGTGTTACGTGGTACAGACACATATTACTCATTCATTGTTCAATCAATTGCTTTTTGGCTTGTGCTTCACATCCCTTCAGACTTGTGGACTTAACAATGGACTTTTTACATGTCCCGATATCCCTCAGTTAAAAAATGGCATCATCAGCGAGTCATTTCTCCATTTTATGATTCTTATTATAGTGTTTTTTTACATTGTTCTCGTCAAAATGTGAACGTGTGCGCAAACGCAACACTAATACATTCGATTTTGAGCTGTAAATTGATATCCTTACGTATTTAAAATATGTTAATTGCAATTATAATCATAATCGTTACTTTAATCAAGCATGCGATATGCATAAACAAGAATGGTCATTAACTCACCAATATCGTTATGTTAAATGGAAATGGGGTTGTGTTTCGTACATGAAAACTTTCCCTTAGGGGTTTTGTGTGACAGGTAAAAGGAAAATTGAAAAGGGATGATGACGTGACGATGAAGTCACTTTGGCAAGGATTTTGGCCGCGTGCTGTAAGTCACATAGAAATGTGAGACGCCGCTTATATTCCACGTGTACACGCGGAAATGAGAATCAAAATTATAGGACTCAGGGAGGGACTTGAGTTGAGCCTCACATTTTTGCATAGACACGATGAGGAGAGATACAGTTTTGTGAAATGCAATGCTCTGTTAATGATAGGCTCACCAGGTATGATTGAAAGTAGTTTGTATTCATTAATGCACTGCTTTAATTACTGCTGCGCTCCAAATATTAATTTGAAAGATTTTTTGTTTTGTTTTGTTTCATACAACATTTTTGACTGGGATGTTTGAGAAGATCTCATTTTTTTTGTTGCTGATATAATGCTGAGTTGATGTCGATGATGTGAATGTCTTGTTGATGATGAAGTCTGCATAAATGCTGATTACAAAGTGATGAGGTTCAATATTCGGCTGTGTTCCCTTGGCTTGACGGACGTGACTGGGATTTACAAAGATGAATGAATATTTGATTGGTTTCTTGAAGAAAAACACTCAATCTCGTTTTTTTTTATTGTATTCAAGTTTAAAGAACGTTTAATTTCCCGTAAAAGCGTTTTGCATTGGGCAAAAAAGGTAGGGAAATCTAATGTTTCTAAGCTTTGGCTAAGCTAAGGAATACTTTGACATTTTTTCTGCGAGGTAGGAAAATACCCCTAATCCATCAATCATGACTGGTTGTCACTAGTCTTCAAAAAAATGTGAAAAAATGCAAAATGACATGTTCCTTGTTGCAAGTTCACGCAAAGTGTGCTTCAGTAAGTTCTCTAGTTGGCTAAAAAGCAAATGATTACGATAGTGAGGACATTCTTTTCTCCTTTTGTTCCTTGTTTTTCAAACATTTTTGTTTCTCTCCCCTTTTTTGGACGTAAGGCACATAACTGCTCAAGTTTGCATTGCATGTCGCAAGTTGACCAGACTCTCAGCAGGACATGAAGCATTTCCCGTCCAAATCACTTTCCTCATGAACCACACGCTCGTTGGACCAGAATTCAAAAGTGTTGATTATCCAGTAAAAGCAAGGAGAAAAAGCATAACCAAATGGCTCTATAAATCCTGAATTCAGTTGCACGTTACCCCGACACCTTTTTTTCCTTCCAAGAGTTCCATTGAAGCAAAACTACGTACAGCAACTTATTACAAGATTACAACAACCTGCCACCTCCTCTTGCTCCAACATTGAACACAACCGTAGATTGTCGACAATGTAACGATTCACGTCGTCGTAAGAATTGCTTTTGTGACCTCCTGCCAAGAAGGAAAAAACAGGAGCTCAAAATGGGAAACCAGCTTTGCATTTAATACATCACTTTTGGATGGCGAAGCTGTGACTTGAAGGGCGCTAAATTGTGTTTGGTGCTCCTTCCGTGCATTCTTATGGCTCCATTCGAGAGATCAATTGATTTGATTTCCATTAGTTAACTGCGATAAATATAAATCATAACTGTGCTTTTTTTCAACGTTCCTAAACACGGTGCGTGTTCCTACACTTCTTCTCATGACGCGTTTACCTTCCCTGGCTCCCTCCAAGACTTCATAAAGTATCCCAACAGGTAGCCAAACTAGCCAAACCATGTAATAAATGTAGTAATAAAATCTACT
>JABASF010002570.1:0-14094 GCA_019776145.1 Harlomillsia oculata
AAACCGACTTTCCAACCTCAAAAAGGGAAATTGAAAGAAATCCTTACCAAAGAAATTGTAGGAAAGAAACCTGAGAAAACACAATAAGTCAGTTAGTTAGCCTGAGAGAGGTGCTGGCACAATGAGTGCGAGACTTAGGTTGAAGTCCCAATGGCGAAATCCGGCCCTTTTATACTCCCCCAGTCCTTTGTTCTCAGGGAAAGTCGCACGTGCCCCCAACGTGCGAACACCAATTCCTGTTCCAACTTGTTTTCTCCCCACCTTTCTCCATGCTTTCACTCCAACATGTAGTACATGCATAGGCACGTGGGCTCTGCATGATATCACGTGAACACATGATTTTCAGAAAAAATTGATATTTCCGTGTTTTTGGATTTTCAGAATTTATTTTTGGCTGAGTCACGTTGCATTGATTGCGATTGAAATGAATGAATAAAATAGTAATTTAAGAAAATCCATAAATGACTTTTTTAATAATGCACCATTGAAACTCTATTATGTATACTTATTATTATTAATGTCTGGCTACACTGTTAAACTTAACAGTGAATAACTATTCACTTTTATAATATAAATGGTGGTCTGGTTCGACGTTTTTGACGTAAAGGGTTTTTCATTGTTCTTTAATTTCTAAATTTTAAGTTTCATGTTCGATTTAGTATAAAAAAATTATGTTATCAGGTTTGCATGATAATTTATTTCAGTTTGTTCAGATCGTTACAATTACATTTTTATTTGTATGTTGTATCGTTATAACTGTAAGCTCCAACCATCAACTTTTATGTGTGACGTAATCCTCCGTCGATGAAAAGTGTTTCTGCGTTAATTAAAGGACACAAATGAGACAACATGAACAAAATAGCGTTGACAATCTCATCCATTTCCATTTCATAAGATCCAGTTGGGCTTTTAGAGTTGATATCTTGACGAAGGGCATCGAGTGTAATCCCTTCTTTTTGAGCAATGCCTTCATAGAATTCCCGGAGCATATCTGTCGCAATTCCTGCCGGGTTAATGGCATTGACCCGGATTTTATGTGGTCCCAATTCCACACCCATGATTTTTGTCAGCATGTCCACTATAATAGGTTACAATTTCAATATTATATAAGTAGCTTTCATGACGATTTGTTCGCGATGTTGTAAACATAGTGAACCAAGTGAACCTGATGCTTTGGTGAGACAGTACGTTGTGCATGCTGGAAAAGCCGTTGAGCTGGCCTAACATGCAAAACAATGAATGATTAAATTGTATAAATTCAAGATGATGATAATGATGATAAGTGCTAATTTAACTTACATCTGAAGACATGTTAACAATCGATCCCCGAATACCCGCGTTGATCATGCCTTGCGCTACAACTTGCCCCACGTTCAACAGTGCACGGACATTCACTGCAAACATTCTAATTGTCCACAAACAAGACATTTTGAGCATTTTGATAAATTTAAGGTCAACTAATAGTATCGTGATCGTGACCATAGATAGCTAACTTGTCGAAATCTTCTTTCTTCACATCCATGAAGTTATCAGCTAGCAAAATAGCCGCATTGTTCACCAAGTGGTCAACTGGTCCAATGTCCGATATAATTTTTCTCGTAGCATCCCAATCTTCCAGATCCACACACAATGGAATAATCCCCGGGCATTCTGCTGCCAACGTGTCCAAGTGAGCCTGTGTTTTACCCACTGCAAACACTTGAGCCCCGTATGAATGCAATCTTGTTGCCACTCCACGACCGATCCCTTCAATTCAATAAATTAATTGTTATTTAACTTCTGTAATCAAATGTTTGCGTATACTTTTCAATATAGTTTTATTTTATTTTGTATCGAACGTCGAACCTCGTCCGGCTCCAGTTACCAGAACTTTCTTTCCTGTGAAACACTCTTTGAAAACCATGTTAAACGGGCGGATGAATGAAATAATTTTTAAATTAATTACTGGACATATAGTAACTAAGAATTTTTGTGTACTGTGATAGAATTTAAATTGTAATAAAAATTATAGAAATGACGTGTGATGGTGTGATGAGAAGGAAACATTCATTGCACACCACGGACTGAGATTGTATGGAAAAGATTGCTTTTGCCTGTCATGCCAAGGTCACTTCACTTGGACTGTAAGTACAAAAACAAGGTCACATAACGACCACAATGGAAAATAAATGCGCATACGGGAAGGAATATATGAAGGTGGACTCGTTTTTGTGTGACAATTGACAATATAGGATGCTTGTTGGACCTCGTTAGAGCTTAATAATAATAAAATAATGCTTTATATGAATGAAAGAATGAAGTAAAAGAAGCGGCTTGTGTTTAATATGAAATTATGGTTTAATTACGATTCCAAATTTTTAAGTTTGATTAAATAGTTTGTTGCGATCATGAAAGCTCTCACAGTTTAATTGTAGCATCCGCGCTCATCTGCATTTCCTGACAGACCGAAAGCTTGTCTGACTTTCAAGTACATTTGGAATCGGTGACGAGCAATGTGTTGGAAAGCGCCGTCGCATTCAAGTCCGCCGTTGATAGCTCGAGTGGTCACACCGAACATACCTTCAGCCACGCCAGGACGACTGTGGACATTAGCCATCCAAAACCAGTAAGCAGTGTCCCAGGCGATTTGTTCTTCCCGAGCGACCATGTCTGAATCCCAGACAAGTCGGTGGTCACCGAAAAGATATTCAGAGGCAGGACGGTAATTATAGCACCAACTGAGCTGAATGTAACCTCGTCCAAAATATCTTTGACCTCCTGCGTCACAACCTGGAGTTTCATAATGACCTGGGCATCCGGTTTCCAAGCATGCATATTCTCTCTTGGCACGAAGACCGTCGGATTCGTGCATGAAATGAGTCAGAGCCATGGCGGCTTCTTGTTTAGAAGAGATATGACCTTTTGGCAAACCAGCCATGAAAGAATTGTATTGAGTTTGACTTGGTGCTGGATATCCATTTGCAGTAACTGCGTTTTGGAATTCACCGAATTCGACCAAATCTGTAATGAGTAATGATGATGATTCACCTTCACATGAAAATATCATTCGCGGATTCAGATTCATACAAGTATGGATACATGTTACATGGTCAATCTTACTTCCTCCTCCTCCTGGGGCAACGCCAGCCTTGACATTCGCTTTCCAGACCAAAGGTCCAGCACCTGCTTTGAGCCAGCAAGTTCCTCCCAAATAATCATTCCAAGCGAATCCTCTGCATCCTGGAGTATTCACGCAAATGTTGCAACAATTGTCAACCCATTGTCCATGATGGACAGCCAAGTCGGGAAGCTCAATGTCTTGGTTATCTTGAATATTGCAATTTTGAGCGTATGACGATGCACAAAGTGCCAAAATGGCTAAAAGTGCAGAAACTGTTCTCAAACCCATTTTTTGCGAATGAATTCAATGTAACAACCAATCGAGTTGAAAAATGACTTTTGTAATTTCATTGAACCCTTTTATATGTTCATTCCCAAAGACGAACTTGGCCAATATTTTACATAACTAATTGCAATCAAAATCAAATGCAATCAATTATAATTTTATCATATCACGTGCAAAATTCTCTCGATCAGTTCATCCATCAATCAATTTTGGTGGATTTCGACTGCGCTGAATTGGATAACAGTACTGTAGTCTTTATTCTCAACATTTAAGTGAAGTTTCAATGTACTTGGTTGTTTCACAATTAATTTGATCAAGTATCATAAATTCAAAATAATTATTCATAATCAGCTCTCAAAAATTCTACATTGTAATTGTAAGGCAATACTATCAGTTACATCCTTTCAATCATCAAAGCAATTCCTTGACCTCCTCCAATGCAAGCAGAGCCAATAGCAAGATTCTTCCCGGTTCGTCTCAATTCATGAGTCAAGTGTCCCATAATTCGAGCTCCCGAAGCACCGACGGGATGACCCATGGAAATAGCACCTCCATTCGTGTTTAACTTGGCATTGTCAATTCCCAACTCTTTTTGGCACGCGAGCGTCTGTGGAGCGAACGCTTCATTGATCTGCATTTGTTATCAAATAATTCGTACAATCAGTATCTCAGACATAAATGTTCGAAAGAAAAAATCCAAACTATTAATAAACTGTAAGAAAATAATAACAAAAACCTCGATTAAATCCATGTCGTCAAGCTTTTTCCCGGAGACTTTCAGAACTTTCTGAATAGCTGGAACTGGACCAATACCCTGTTACAAAAAACGCGTTTTTTAAATCAACATTAAAAAAATCAACTAAAGCGACTGCGACATTGTAAGTATAATTACTAATTACCATGATTGTTGGATCAACACCCGCAACGCCATAACCAATAAGACGAGCCAAAGGCTTCAAATTGTACTCTTTACATGCAGCTTCACTTGCAATGATGACAACTCCAGCACCGTCAGAAATTCCCTAGTAAAGTTAGACATGACATGTTACAAACTCATGGAATGCATGCTGATTTTTTAAAAAAGGATGGATGTTTAGCAATGATTAAGTACTGATGCATTTCCAGCAGTGACAGTTCCATCCTTCTTGAAAACTGCTTGTAACTTGGACAATATTTCAAAAGTTGTATTTGGTTTGGGATGTTCATCCATGTTCATTTCCACCTCTTGTTTCTTCACTTTAACCATGACAGGAGCCAATTCTTCTTTGAACCGTCCAGCGTCATGAGCTATTTTTAATCCAAATGTCTTATTATAATTTGAAAATGTAGGTACAAAGGTACATTACTAGGTACAAAGTACATAATATAGCAGTACGTTGGCAAAACAATGGCATGGTTTGAAATTGAAAAAGCCAACAATTTCTTTGAAAATGGTACTGCTTCAATACCTGCTTTCCATCTCTGTTGTGACTGAAGTGCAAACTTGTCCACATCTTCTCTCGTCAGTTTGTACTTGACGGCCAAATTCTCCGCCGTCCCACCCATGTGTGTTTTTGCCATTGCGTCCATCATAGTAGACAACAAATGATCTTCTAACTGATGTTGAACTCCTAATTTGGTCCCGAACCGAATATTCCTCACGTAGAAAGGCGACTGACTCATATTCTCACTTCCTCCAGTCAGCACAATTTTAGCGTCTCCCATAATAATTTCCTTCAACCAAAAGTAATCGCAAAACATTAATAAACCGACAGCTTTAGAGGAAGTAAACGTTTAATTTCACTTTGAGGTAAATGTTTGCAAAATTCTCGTGAAACGAATTTTCTAATTTTCTTACATGGGCGCCGTTAACAATGGACTGAAATCCCGACCCACACATGCGATTAATGGTTAATGCGGGTTTATCTTGTAAAATCCCACATCGGAGCAACACATGTCGGGACATGTACGGACCGTCTGCTGAGCTATTCTGCAATCGTCATTAAAAACATTAACAAATGACTATACTACTATAGTATGCTTTTATTAAACTTTTACTGATTTCGTTCCGAAAAAATCTTACCGGTCCAACATTTCCAAACACAACGGAGTCAACCCATTTCGGGTCAATGTTACCAGCTGTCAAAGCAGCTTTGGCAGCCACTTCACCCAAATCGGCGATTGTTTTGTCCACCAATTTACCACCGAAAGAACCGATCGGAGTTCTTTTGGCTGCTACGATAAAAATCCCTATGAACATAAAATTCAAATTAAACCCAAATTCCGTTCAGTCAAATTGTGTCTTGTGCCCTTTAATGCTTTAGTAAATGATAAAAGTTGTTTGCTTTGTTTCGTACTTTGTACCTTTAGTCAAAGAAGCCATTCTTTCTCCAAATTAAACAAAAAGAGAAAGTTGAAAATATGATTCCGATGAAAATGACAGAAAAACAAGATTCAATGACGATGCCAAAAATGACAGTTTGACTCGCTGTTGAAACTTGAACTCGTGATAATCAACTGTTCCAATATATAGCAAAAAGCAATACAACAACGTGTGTGCCTATGTGAAATACAGCCGTATACCGGTTCAACATGTAAACGCTGCTCTCTCCAGCAAAAATATGAGATCTCCGTGTGCTTGTCAATGCTTTCAATGTATAAAGTGTACTTTCTTTATCTATTTCAAGCAGGTTTACATTTCTCAAGGACTTTTCGCTATCAAAATGTAATGTACCGGCTCCAAAGTTCAGTCAGCCGACATTCATGAAAGGATGGAAACACTGGTTTTGATTATGAAACCAACCAACCGCTGGCTCACAGTACAAATTGCGGTTTCTTGCATTTTTACATGAAATGGCCAACTTTCAATGTGTCAATGCATCTTTTATAAAAGCATCCATTTCATTCATCTATGATTCATGGAAAGGAAAAAACTGAATTGCGCGTTTCATGTACAATTTGTTTACCCTTTATGCATTGGAAATGTACCCTTTAGGAAACTTACTGGTTATCTAATCTAATCGTAATGGGTAATCCGCTTTCCAAAAACGCACGTGACCAAATGTATATGCAAGTTGTTAATAAGTATACAAGTAGCAGCTGACTCTTTGTACTCATTGGATGACAAGACATGACTGTTTGTACTTTGAGGCATGTTAAGATTAAGATGGCTTGTAGACATAGACGAAGAGGAGAATGAAACGTCTGCGTCGTCTCAAGGCAAAAAGGTTGGTTGACGAAAGAGCCTCGTGCATTCTCGTCTCAATCGTGTCTCGTATCTTCACAGGAAGAACTGGGTCAACCTCACTCCTATTTTTGATTCTGGGAGCAACCAGCCAAAAACATACAATCTGCATTCTCATAATCAAAAATTTTAAATTGAAGAATCTGAAAACACATCACAGAGTGTGGAAGTAAGTTTTCAAAATCCTTATTTTTCATTCGTTCATAAAAGCACAACCTTCAAAATATGCAAACTCAAGTTCATAGCGTGCTTATATAATAACAGTGCAGGACCGGTTGGGTGTCATAAATTCGCTAGCTTTGTTAAAATGAAATTGCAACGTTTCATTGCTTGGATACAGGTTCAAATTGAATTAATGTACAAAGGGAATGAATACTGACGATTTTTTGAATTACAGAGTTATTAACAAAATGTAGATCAAAATTCATTCAGTAGAGAATAAGTAGGAAAAGCTTTGTAAAGGTAGAAGCTTTTGGTTCTGCAAAAAGTATGCTTTTCAGCTGATTCAATCGATCAATACACCAACTCATACAATTGGCTTTATAAATGACATGTCGTTCAGCACGGAATTGGACGCTCACAAGGTGTGTAATGTAGTCATAATGATTTTTTAAATGTCATATGAATTAGGGAAGTATCTTCTAAAGTATTCTTAATAATTACAACGCAGGGGTAATGTAAGAATTCGCACTCTTCTGATTTTATCGAATTGAATTTTCTAAAGAGTCAAGCATGTAGGAACCATTTTTTCAGTGTATTTCCACTCTGATCGCAATGACCAGGCCCACTTAGCCAACAGTTTGTATTTTAATGGAATTGTCTATCAATTGTAGTTCAGATTTCGCCAATTCGCATATCGAAGTGTCGAATCGAAACTTATTAAATCCCGTGAGTGAAGCCATCTAACCTATACTTATATTATAGAACTTATTATATAACGATGATCGAATGTACGGCGTTATTGGCTGGACGCGTGGAGATGAAAGCGTCAATGAAAGTCAAGGCTATGGAAAACGAAAGGTCAAAAACGGAGTCAAAGATAAGAATTGAAATGATTTTGCTTTGAGTTTAATACACGATAAACGTGAACTGTGACATCATTGAGGGTTAGATTGCGGTGGATAAATCCAGCTTAATGAGATAATCAATAGATTTTGTCATTTTTTATTCCAGGAATGCAAAATATTTTGAATGCTTTATATTTTTAGATGGGTGGCACAGACGTAAATGCAAACAAAGCTCTACCACCTGGTAGAATTAATTTGGACGAACCTCGTTGGGATCAGGGCACTTACACGGGGCGAGCCAAGCATTTCTTCGTGACGACAAATCCATTGAATCTCCTATGCACATCACAAGAACTAGAGAAATCAAAAGATATCGTCACAAGGTACAGGAAAGGAGAAAACATTCCTTTGTCAGAAGATGAGATTTGGAGGGCCAAGAATGTGTATGATTCAGCATTTCACCCAGACACTGGAGAAAAGATGGTTCTCATCGGAAGAATGTCCGCACAAGTCCCTATGAATATGACGATTACGGGCTGTATGCTAACGTTCTATAAGTAAGTTTCGTAAAGCTACGGGAGAAATCATATTTTAATTTACATTCATGTATAGTTTAATGGAAAAACGTTATTGTACAGAACAACTCCCGCAGTTGTATTTTGGCAATGGTTTAACCAGTCATTCAATGCAGTTGTAAATTATTCCAATCGCAGTGGAGATTCTCCTATTAGTATTCCGTAAGCACACACGAACAAAAGCGTCATAGCTATAGCTATAATAGATATGATTTAAATCAATAATTAAGACAACATGAATTAATAATTAATCGAAGGCAACTTGGAACATCATACGTGTTGGCGACAGGAGGTGCCCTTGCAACTGCGCTTGGACTTAATAGTTTGGTGAAGGTACGTGAATTTTTCATTGTCCTACTGATCTTTGTGATGAGTATCAATCACATTATGGTAGTATTAGTTCACGAACAAAAACGTTTGTTCCCCGTGTAAAAGGAACCGAAATTCGAAATGTTTTGTAGAAAGCACCTCCACTCATTGGAAGGTTCGTCCCATTCGTGGCCGTGGCTGCAGCCAACTGTATCAACATTCCCATGATGCGAATGAAGTAAGTACGTAGATTTTAGAGATAACATCAATTCGGAACAAATGTAAAAATGTTAGTAAAACAGGGAGTTATCCGACGGAATTCCCATTGTGGATGACAAAGGCAATCGTTTGGGTGAGTCACGAGTAGCCGCTCAGACAGGAATAGCAGCCGTAATCCTTAGTAGAATTGGAATGGCGTCTCCTGGAATGAGTAAGTTTCGTTAACTTTCTTCAATTTGTGACTAACTCGGGATTCTTTGTTTGTACCTCAAAAAAGGGAGATTAACGATGGAGTTCCCGTATCCGCGGCCGATGGGACACGCTTGGGTCATTCTGTTACCGCTGCTCGCGAGGGCATTGCTCAAGTGGTTTTATCACGGATCGGCATGGCCGTTCCCAGCATGGGTACCCTTTGCTTTCAAACTTTCTCCTTAACTATACTTCATTCAGTACCTTTTTTACATAGTCTTGTCTTTTAATACTTCAAAATTGGTGCATGTTTAAGAGTTAAGTCTTAAAAGTTTAACTACTATATATTTTCAACTTTTAAAACTACTTATTTGCTCAACTTTTATTGCTGCTTTTTAATAATAATTATCGATACAAGCACAAACTAACTTAATGCTTTTAACAGTTACCATTACTAGGCATTATAAAATTACGGCTTGGCGTCACTTATTTACACTTTTACATTCAGTCGCACTTCGCACAGGATTTTGCTTTTGGTTCAATAGTAGCGAAATTGCTATTGCATGGATTCTAGTCGTTATTTGGAATGAAACGTATGATGTTTGATTGACTTGTTTTCAGTTTTGCCCCCGATTTTGATGGATCGTTTGGAAAGACGTGGGACACTAGCTCGATACCCGTGGGTCGGAGCTCCATTGCAAGTTCTACTATGTGGGTTCTGTTTAACATTTGCAACACCAATGTGCTGTGCTCTCTTCCCACAGAAATCCTCCATTGCTGTATCGAGTCTCGAACCGGAACTACAGGTAAACTTCTAGAAATTACACTTTCAACCTGTACTTATAGTTTCGTAGTTGGAAAAATTATATTCTTTTGTTTAACAGGAGCGCATTAAGAAAATGCCAAATGCTCCGGATGTCGTTTACTACAACAAAGGATTGTAAAGCAATCGTTCAATAATCAGCACATACTGTGAGAGCACATCTCTGTGATCAGATCAGAGCCACTGTAGCCGTCTAGCCTACTTAAATAATGTTAAATGACAAGGGTACTCTTCCCTCGAGTCCCTGCAACTCGTACAATAATTCATGTGCAATCACTTTTTGCAATCCAACAGATTGCAGTGAGCTCCAAATCGTCTGTAGAACATTGAGAATTCGTGAAATGAGAACGTAGTGTGGAGTCAACCGTTTTAGAACGCGTGAACAACGCAATCTACTTACCAAAATTTTGCAATAGGAACTTAATGAATAGCATTTAAAAATTTAAAACTAACTATGCTTGCCCTGGAACACCCTTGCCCTTCAAAATTGGCTTTCCTTCACGAAAGAGTCTCAGCTTGAAAATAAAATTTATAGTAAACCACTGCCAAATAAATGGAAGTATGGTATTCAAAATATCGTCAATAGTACATTCATTTAGTTTACATAATCATTATCACTATTAATTAATTTATTACTGTACTAGAGCACCATTTTGAACACTAGAAATCGTGGAATGACTTGTTATTGTCGTACTTTCGTACAGACAGAGTACGAATCAATTTACGTTGATTACACCATGCTAACCCTGAAGATTAACATAGTGTTGGAATGGGTTGCCTGACTTAGAAACGTAACGTTTGTAAATGGCCATATCTCTTGGACCCGGTTTAGAAGCACCTTCGGTAAAACGGCTTACGTAGTTTCGGTAAATATCACGAGAAATCTGAAATAATAGCAAATGGGCAATCAGAATTCTGATGACAACTAATAATTCAGTAATCTCATGTTAACACCCAAAAAAGACCTACCCGAGAAACTGTTGGTGGTGTCACACTGAACGAACTGTCTTTTGAAAATCCACTAAGAGGAATCACAGGGGGTTGAACCTTTGGAGTAGGACCAACAATCTCAGTTTGTTGCAAATTAACGAACCTGCATTGAATTAAATAATAATCGCTATAGTCAAAGTCCGCTGAGTTTTAGTTTTCACTGATTTGTACGAATACCTTTTGTACATCAAGACATCCGATTTTCTTGGAGACTTTATGTCTACACCATATGAATCCCTCATCGTTGCAAAAAAGATTGAAAAACTAAGTTCTCCTTGACTTTTAGCAGATGTAAAGCCTGAAAAATTGGTACTCGCCATACTTGAACTCATTTCTTCACTACTTGAGTAATCCGTATCCGAGCTGAAATAAAATGACCATTGAATTTAGACATCGCAACCGATCTCGAATAAATAAAGAAACGACTATGAATTAATTAGAAAAATACCTGGTGGTCGAATTAGCGCTACTAGCCGAACTCAAGCCCATAATTGAAGGATTTTTCAAAGATACCTTGGAACTTTTCTTGCTGTTGTTCTCCTCTTGTCTTTTCCCTGGACGAATCCGAACTACGAAAGGACTGAAGTCTATAGTAAAGTTCGGCATGAAATCTCGAACGGAATGGCTAATTTTAAATGCATAAATATCTGCAAGTGGAGTAAATATGCTTGGACGATAAAAATCTGCGTATGGATCAATATCGTCCCATTCTTGACAAGGGAGTAGGCGGCATGTCTTTTCAGCTTCGTGACACGAGTCAGGTAAAGCGTTCAAAACATTATCAGAAAACCATTCAGTTAATCTAAAACACAGTATGTTTAGTGTTAAATTATCCTCTATGATGTTGTTTATTCAGCATTCTGAAATCTTACGGTCGTAATCTTGAACTTGATCTGTTAGTGAAACGAAATTCAGGAACAAGATGCAAGTAGTAATCCGTTTCAAGACTCCAAAGAGGCCAAGATTCCTTGTACGGTCGGTAAACTCCAAGAAATAAATTGATAGCATTTTGCTTGTCAGCATCTAGTTTAGCAATCGAATCCACAAAGATGAGTTCGATTCAAGTTTAAATCAAAGATTTACTAAGGATCATTAATAAATTAAAGTGAACCGACCAGAAAAAGTGTTCGAATAATAACGTGATAATGTTTGCATAATGTCATTTCCTTGAGATGTCCAAGGAGCAGTTTTTCGATACGTATTGATTCTGTGTACAAGTTGGGAACCCCCGTACTGAAGAGCTAAAGTGTCACCGTGATCTTCGTACAATTCTTCAAGCATACGAATTACATCCGATTCAAATTCAGGCTCGACGTCATCATTTAATACTCCCAAAGCTCGTAGCTAAAAAGTTTTCAACAACGGATATGAATTCGACTTCTACGTTATATTCTAATCATAATAACACTATATCGATGCATTATATCTCTTACTTGATGCGCCAAGGCACATTTCCCAAGTGCAAACTGAGCTGTGTTCGTTCGGTCCAAACAATCGACACAATTAATTCTTACTAATCCATGTTGACGCCTTCTATGAAATAGCTCATTCTAGCAAATTAAACATTTTATTGTTTACAGATTCGTTCAATTTATTGTCATTCTTGTCGCACCTTTGTGCCGTTATTTAGTTATTTTATTTATGTACTTCAACTTCACTGCAAGAATGGAGTGGTTTATGACTCTGAAAAAACCCAGTTTTTCGAAATACACTTTCCGAAATTGCTGCTAATTTCACCAACACGTTTTCTTCTTTCCTGTGGTTAAAATTTAAAATATTGGACAGGCAATAGAATGGCAAATATGTACAATTCATACCAAACTTACATTTTGTTAGTTCTCGCCATGTCGAAACCGACATAATCAATATGATGTTTAACCGGAAGAAACTGATTCAATGTTTTGATAGCTACGACATACTCGTCCGTCAAAATACTTTCATGCTTCTTCCGTTCTCTCTTCTTCACTAAGTTGACAACGACTAATGGACTTCCAAAACGATATAACAGCTCTCCAAAATGTTTTCCTGTCAATGTGAAAGACAGTACAATTTAATGTGTGAACCAAAGGCAATTTAGTTGACTTGTGAATTATGATTTAAAACATGATCAGTTTATATACCAGCAGTTTCAGCATATGGATCTGCTAGATCCAAGCCTATAGGCGGCTTCGGAACCATTTTGGCGATATCTTGACTCCAGTGTGCAGGAATGGATCCCCGCATTTGAACAAAGGATGTAAACCGTCCTCTTTCAAAGTCGGACACACTGGCATCAAATACAATTTGTTCTGTTTCGACTTCGTTAGCCACAGCTCCCTGAAATCATTGTTTCATTATTATTATACTTTATACGTTTAGACATGAATTTGAACCGATGCACCTTCTATACTGTAGTTTAACGCATGAAAATAGTGAAAAATCCATACCTGAAAATTAGCTCCGCGTTTCAGAAATCTTGTACCCGCAAATTGTGAAGAGCGACGCGCAATCAAGGTAACATAAATGGCTTTTCCGTAAGCTGATACATTTGACTGTCCTACAAAACCATGTGTAACGTGTAAAATCCAGTCAGGATGCAAAATTCCTTCCATGGGCTCCAGTAATTGAGTATTCCAGACGAATTTAGGATTCACCAAATTGCTCACACCGGACCCGATGCTGAAATGACAGTCAAAACGCCAAAATTAATACGACAATGTATCATTAATCATTATGCAAAATCCTGATTTGTATTATATTTTGTATTTCTATTGTCGAGCAAGCGTACTTGAGATCAGGCTCCAATGCTTTGTAGCCCGGCACCACATTTTTGGGAATAGCCATATTATATTGCAAACTGTTAGTAAGGTCATAGCTGTACGTAAAGTAAAAGTTGCTGGACAAATCAATGCTCTGGAAAAGTTTGAGGTAACGTATCTCTTCAGCATTCTTGGAAGGTCCTTCATTTGAAACGGCTATGCAAGCAGTATCTTCAACTTTATAAATCGCATGATAACCAATCGTTGCAATTTTTCTTCTTTTCGTAATCAGCACAATATAATATCCTTCAAGAAATCGAACAAACCCCAAAATTCCAAACGCAGATACAGTTCGAATCAATCCACCGGACCTGTTCACGGATGACAATGTTGACAAAAGTGCTTTCATGTCTTTTGCAGAGTAACGAGCTTGATCATCAACTAACAGCAATTCTTTTGGTTCTGTGCGATCAATTTTGAGGACTCGAAACTTTGTTTCCGTTTGATTGGAGCCGACGAGGAAAAATTTCTGTAAACAATAATCAAAAGAATGTTTTGAATTAATGTAGAAAATTAAGTTGTAAATCCATACCACTAAAAAAGTCTGTATAATCTGTAATATATATTTTTAAAAAA
>JABASF010002571.1:0-14087 GCA_019776145.1 Harlomillsia oculata
CAGTTGTAGTTGTACCTTGTAATTGTAATCTTTAGTAGATTTTTCTGTTTAGGGTCATCAATTCACGTTCACAAGACGCGAAAATGCTGGAAATGCCGATTGTACCTTACAATTATAATTATCGCAATTCTTCCAAGTATTGCAAGGCAAGGTCATTCAGAATCTATACATAGGAATTATACTCTTCATGTAATCTGTTACGTCCTCGCGTACCTTTAACATTACGAGTTCGCAGATTATGAAGAAACGCAATGGCAAGTGGAAAAATGAATTTTATTGAATAGAAAATAACTAATTAAATTGAATTGGAAAGTGGACATTGTCTGTTGATCGGATAGATAAGGAAAATCTTGCTGCTTACTCAAGATAACAATATTAGAATTTAGAGAATCCGGGAAAATATCACATTCCTGTTTTAAAACATCACCAGTAATTCACTTATTTATGTAACTTCGATTCACTTGTTTGTTTGTGATTTTCGTCACATGTGTACTCTGCTCATCATTTGGGATATTTTTTAGCACCACGATTGCTGTATTGTTTAATTCAAATTCTTTTAATAACACTAGCGTTTACAATGAAGGCAGTGGAAATCGCACGTTTCCGTTTTCGGGTAAAAGACTACTTTTGTGGCTACTATCGACATTAGATTTAATTAATTGATTTCATTTGTATCGGTTGGAATTAATTGATCCAGTCTATTCGTGTACTACACTAATTCGTACTATTATAATTTTAAAATTTCGACGCAGTCACGCAGACTTTCATGCACTTTCAAAACATTCTGTATTCATTCGTGGTGATTTTTAGTGATTGAACAAAATGCTCGTCAAAATACGCAAGATTTATTGCAATTTTTGTACTCCGGAAGAAAAGCGATCCTGTCTCATTGAACTCCTAGGGTCAATTTTAATTTATAGACTTGAGTAATATAAGCTAATTATTTAATTTTTTAGTCGCTAATTTAAGTCTCCATTTCCAGTTAAAGTAATAATGAAAATAATCGATGAAAAGTGTGGACTGTTTTTCCCTGCGCAGGCAGGTTTGGTTTATGGAAAAGTGGAGATCTTATCATTCGCAATTATAAGTACTTTACTTTAGTACAATAAGAATGTGTTAGTTCCAAAGCTAACATTGAGTATTTATTATTCTATACTGTGAACGGCGATAATAAATAAAATAAAGACGAAATGAAGAAGAAACGCGCAATACGAAAATTAAACGGTCGTTTTTGTTTGAAAATGATTACTTTATTAATTTATTATGTACTTTATTCTCTAATACTACAATTTTGTATCTATTGATCATTGATCATTCATTATTCCCGTTTTGATCCTCCATATTGAGGTGGAATCTGATCTGCAGGTATTTGATCCAAAATTGCGCGTTGCCATTGTGTTTTGTTGAAGCCGTAAATTGTGACCTTTTGGAACGTCTTCGAACTCATGATCCTTTTGACAATGTTGAACAGAATGGAAAAATACCAGGGAGCTGAACAAACACAACGTGTCGATAAAATTCAAACCTACTTAAGCGCTCTATAGTGTTCCTTTTTAAATGAATAGTCAATTACCATTAATTACAATAGCGCAAAATAACGTTTCCGGAAAGTATGCTTCATAATGCCCCACAAGTTCCATGATGGCTTCAGGAGCTGAATTAATAGCATTTCAATTCACTGTGCTGGGTTGACTTTAACATACATATTTTAATATATAAAAACTTCTCAATTGTCAAATTGACAATACCTTTAAGATTCGTCACTTGTCGCATTGAGTAATGGTTCATGTCAAACAATACAAAAAATTGAGTGACAGGCCAATCAGTATTGGACTTGCTGTTTCGAATTCGTCCACTCAGATGTTCCAGCATTTGGTCCGTGTAGCGAACCAATTTATCACGTTGCCCCGTCTCAATAGCATTTCGAACGTCCCACTTTCCCAAATCAATCGTAAGAACTGTACAAAATAAGGATTTACTAAATGGTTCTCAAAATCATTAAATGGTGACTGAAAATTAATTTTGTTAAACTGTATTTGTATTTGTACCCGGCCTTCCTTCGCGGTCATGTCCTTCGAATTTGTACAAATAAGTACTGTACATGTGCTCCGGAAATTGTTCATGAATTATGTTATCCATGCTGTTTTTCTTCCGCCATTCTGCAGCCTTTTTATCATCGTTGTCAATTAAATTAAGATTCATTATTCATTACTATTTAATTTAATGTTATTGCTATTTATTTAACAATGATTCGTAATTCACAATACTTATCTGCCAATCACGAATATTGGCATATTTTAATTGACTTACCGTCCTTAGCATTTTTTCAGCTAATGTCAAATCGTGTTCTCGAGCTGCAAAATTATTATAAACAAAAATATAGTATGTACTTATTGTTATGGATCGTTTTCTCACAATATCAGTTTAATTGAATCATGTACATGGGTGAATTTAAAATGGTAATTTGTATAATGAACATTTTATACTCATCCACTACGAACCTCGAATCCATCGAAGAAGGAACGCATCCGACCGATTGTAATCGTTATGTAAAATGTCTCCAACATTTTTTCGAAACTGCAAGTTTCACATTTTAGTTTACTATAGACAATTAGACCTACTGAATTAGTCAAATCTCAATTGTTATAAAAATGTTATATTCACCTCTGCAATCAATCGAACTTCTTGATTAGTTGGAGCTGCCATTTCGATTTGGTATGAATTAATAGTATGATGAGATGAGATTAATCACACCCGTAAATCGTAAGTCGTACCACTCGTACCGAGAATTTTATTGAAAATGGACTTCACTTTTTGTGTTCAGGTTCAGCCTGTGAACTTAAAAATAAATAGGTTATTTAAAGTCCTGAACCTGAACTGCAATACGCACAACCACACAGATTCATAACCATAACTCATCTCATGATGAGTTGAGTTCCTCAGTCGCCTTCCATGTAGCAAACAATTTACTTCTTGTTTCTTTTCTTGTAGCAGAGCTCAACAGTCAAGGCAATCATGAGGGACGGTGACGCATTTCATGTCACACAAAAAAACTGGTATTGTGAACTTGTGATATTGTTATGTGAATTTGCAATATGCAGCAGTGCTTCGTGTACAGAAAAGGTAAAGGAAAAAATTCTCCTCATTTACCTTCTAGCTTATCTACTCGTTTTTATGATATTGTCTGCCGATGGACCATGCGTTTTTGTTGAGTCACTCACTGACTAAAAGATTTTGGAATAGAGTTTTTTGAAACAATTTTCAGATTACACAAGATGATGGACTTTCACAGTGGCAATGGCAATGTCGTATAATATGCATAGCTATATGATATGTAAACTATTTCAGATGACAGTGCTGAATTTCCTTTTCCACGCATTAAGCGTTAAGTTAAGACAATAAGAGTGGTATTTACATCGCGTTATTGTTGTGTTATTGCCACGTGTAATATGAATATCTCTCTAATAACATAAGGAATCTGAAGAATTCATTTATTCATTAGTTATACGAGATTGAGAAATGATTTTGAAATAAACTATAGTCTGCCACTTTCATACCGTCATAAAGTCGTAGGTCCATTGTTCAGTGTTCAGTTTCATGCGTTAACACGTTAATAGTTAAACAGTTAAACTTGAACGGCAAACGGCACAAGCACAACTCTAAAGTCAAAGTCCCTCCTCAGTCCTCATTTGTCCTCAAGTCCTCATCAAGTCATCATCATAACAACTTTCATGAAAGCATAAAGTAACACAAATAATGAACACAGTTAAGCTTTAAACTATTATTGTCTTGTATAAAAACTTTATACAAATGTTTTCGAGTTTGGCTGCGTGCCGCCGTACTGTTCCGTCAGATTTTCAGGATCTACAAGTTGACGAATGTGAGATTGCCATTCTTCCTTATTGTAGCCAAAAATTACCAGTTTCTTTAACGTTTTCGAACTCATGACTCGCTTGAGTACTGCTACTAAAATGGAAATGTACCAAGGCGCTGCAATAATCAGATTACATAATTATTATGTATTGTTAGTAAGTTCGGTTACGTCAAATCCACACATTAAAAGATCGGTTAAAACTATGGGAAAAGGATCTAATGTCATTCTCACCATTTATGACAATGCATGCATGTAGAGATTCAGGGTAAAATGTTTCATAGTGACGCACGAGCTCCATGGTGGTTTCAGGGGCTATGAGAGATATTGGAAGTCAAAGATCAAATCAATTCAGAAAGGCATATTGTAACTATGAACTTTGACATTACGTGCTTGTACCAATTGTACCTTTAATATTCATGACTTGTCGTATTGAGTAATCCTTGAAATCACCGATGTATAAAAACTCAGTATGAGGCCATGTTGGATGATTCGATTTACTCTTTCGAATTTGTACTTGAACCCGTTCCAAAGCTTGGTCCATGTACCGAACGAGGAGATCTCTTTCGCCATTCTGCAATGCTTTGCAAACATCCCAACTTCCGAAATCTATTGTCAAGACTAAAATAGACATTTTCCGTTGAGATTTGGTATACAAACTATATCTTGTACCTAAATATAAATGCTTTGATTACATCTTATTTAATTTTTATTACTTGGTCGTCCTTCCTTATCGGGTCCTTGAATTTTGTACAAATAAGTTGAATACATGTGATCTGGCAACTTTTCGTCCGCTAGCATGTCCACATTGTTTTCTTTTCGCCAGGTCATAGCCTAAATGAAGATCAATAAGCATGAATTTCGAACACATGCACTTTTCGGACTTTACAGCATTTTTCACAATGAAAATTGAAATCATAAGAAAGTTACAATACAACTCAAAACCAGTTTATACCTCACGTAGCATCTTCTCTGCATTTGTTAAGTTGTGTTCTCTTGCTGAATATGGATTATAAAGAAAATAAGATTTATTATATAGATTAATACCATATTATCATAATACCATATATTCTCTCCTCATCGATATTGTATGGATAATTTGAAGCATTGTAAAAAATAATCCTAAACGGACCTCGAATCCACCGGATAAGAAAAGCATCAGATCTTGTGTATTCGTCGTAGAGAACATCATTCACTGTTTCCCGGAACTATTGAAATTGTAAATCATTTTAGTACAAAGATTTGTTTTGCCGAATTATACAGCGTTGTTAAATCAGCATTCGTAAAATTTATAGAATCGATTATAATATTTTAACCTTTATAATGAGGTCATTTTCCTCAGCAGTAGGTGTACCCATTTTTTACTTTCTCAACAAATTACATATAAATATAGGAATGTCGAATTACACACCAACACACACGCATGTATCTTAAGCACGTATATAGTTGAAAATTGTTGTGCAATTCTTCACAATGATCCAAAATGTGTTTTAGAGTAGATTTGTTAGATAATCAGAGATTCCACAAGTAAATGATATAGTAGAACTTCAAAGTATAGGATTGTAATTGTAAGACGGAATAATGCAAATGCAACACCCGAATGGTTTTAGTTCAGCTTGAAGACTGTTTTCATGGAAAAGAAACTTTATGAAGTGAAAAAGTAAAAGACCACAAGACACTGATTCCTACAGCAGTTACAGCACCCAAGGTCGTCTTATGGATCAACTGGTTTGACCACAATAAGCACTTGTTGTGTGTCCTTTTAGCATGTTATTTTACATATAACCATTTTTTATCTTCAGGCTGAAATGAAGCTGATAAGCCAGATTGTCACTTGTCAGATTGCTGCTTGTCCTGAGAAAATTGGGTTGGGTTCTGCTCTTCTACTAGCAAAATTACAGGTTGTCGACACTTTTTCAGAAATTATTTTCACCAAATATTTGCATTTTTCATCGCCTCAAAGTATGGATGGTCTTATCAACATCATTATCTCTTTCCATATAGTTATTCTGGAACAGCAGGGTGTCGAGTCGAGTGCCTAACTTTTGACGTTTTGAGTTTGACCTATAAAACACTTAATTGACATGCGATCTTAAAATGCAGACATGCAAAAATAGTGTCCCGTGAAAACCAACGATGTCATCTTTTCGCGAGATAAAAGAACATGAGCATGAACATATCCGGTTGAACCAAACAATGAAGCCGTGACCTTCACGGTCACCGTGTTTATTCACACATTAGAAACCATTGCACGTCAAAATTTAAAACTGTATTCACTCACCCTCTTTCTCTTTTCATAGACCATAACGTTTTAATAAATGATAGAATTTTAATGTTCAATAAAAACATTTTACAGTTTGATCCAAAGCAGTTGCGCTGCGGCTTGAGTCTTAACACTAGAGGGTTTCTTATTCCTTCGTGTCGTAAAACATCTTAATTTAAATAATAATAAGATCAAAGAGTAAAGACAAAGACACACTTAAAGTTTGCACAATAGGACTACGATGAAAATGATGTTAAGTGTTAAGAATTGTGTCAAGGATAAATCAAAGTTAATGGTTGTTCAGCTTGAGGTCTTTCTCGAGTTGGTCCAAGTTGGCATTATTCAATTCGGAATCCTCCGTTGATGGCCCGCCACCACCCAACGGGAACTTGACGCCTTCGGACATGTTCATAACCTTGCAGATTTCCGGTTCCCATTCGCTCCGATTTGTGGAGTGAATTGAGATTTTTTCCACTGTTTTTGCTGCCAGAACGGGCTTTAAGAACCTTAATTGTGATTTGTAACATGCGTTATGGTTTATGATTAATACGATTCGGTTTATGAAATAGAGAAATCACGCAATCACGATCATAAACGTGTAACCTTCGTACCTATAGAAGAGGGTGAAAACTGTGGAGCAGTTAATGAAGAAAACTCGAAACACAACTTCAGGATAATGGGCTTCGTACGTTTGAGCCACTGCCAATAAATTCTTCAAGGCTGTGACGCAATAAAATTTACCATTTCATTTCTTTGATTAACTAATTCGTATGATATTTAAAGAGAAATAACTTACTTCCAATATTTGCGAATTGCCTCATTGAAATCCCATCAAAGTCCACGATAGCAACGAATTGCGAATGGGGAACATTAGGATTGGAACGATGGGTTCCGGCTTTGCGAATTTTATCGGTAATTAATTCAAAGAAATAATTGATGTACTGAATGTATTCATCCTGTTTTCCCATTTCCAATGCTTTCCTAACGTCCCACTTTCCGAATGGAAACACGAGTACTGTGCAAATATTATTCAAACAAAATAAATTACAAAACGTTTTATCCAAAATATGTACGCTTAATTTGTCGCGTTTTAATTTCACTTTATCATACCTGGCCGTCCTTCATTATCAACTCCGTCGACTGAAAATGGATAAGTTTTATGAAAAAACTCATCGAAATCCTTTTGAAGGACTTTGTCAACTCCGAGGTCTTGTCGCCATTGCAAAGACTGTACACAAAAGGTCATCATTTAATTCCACCATTTTTTTTATTAAACACCGAAATAAAAACTTTCGTTGTGTACTTACATGTCTCAACATTTTTTCAGTTTTATCCATGTTCAAATCGCGAGCTGTAAATAAGAGCAATCAAACCATCATTTGAATTCAAACTATAGAATTGGATGTACATTTAAAATGATTTTTCGCAAGATACCCCGAAGCCATCGAATGAGAAACATATCGCTCTTCTGTTCGTCTGTCAACAGGACGTCGGCTACACGCTTTCGGAACTATAAATATTCAGGTTTAATTATTATATTATAATCAAATAATGTTGTTGCAAACATTCTGTCGTTTCCATTTCAAAAGCTTACCTGGACAATCAACATTTTCTCTTCCATTGACGGAGCAGCCATGATGAATTACTTTCAAAAAGGATATCGAATCAAATCAAAGGAGCTTACAGTTCACAAAAAAATTCACTTGTATGCAGAAATGCTGAAACCAAATTTATGCAAGTCGTGGGTCGTGAGCACTGTGGACGTGGACAGTGAGCAATAATGAGCTTCTGGTAAAATCGTATTCTTTTCCTCTGTGTGACGAACGACTCGTGCGAATTGAGAGATGTCCGTGAGCCAAGTGACTCTTCCAATTGAGCATTCAGCTTCTTTCCTCATCAAAGGAATTTAAAAAGTGCTGGACTTTCGTTTGGTTATGTGATGTGCTTTTGTTATTGCTATTGCAGTAATCATAATCATAAAAACGAGCACTAAAAATTTATGCGTGACGTACATTTTGTTGTTTGACTCCTTCAGCTAAAAACGACCCGTGTAGCTAGCTTTGCTTTGCTGTTTCATAGTTTCATCCATTATTATTATTTTGTTTAATATTAAATATCCACCACGTGTAAATGTTACTTTAGAACGTTCATTTCAAGATGAAAGAAAGGGAATACGGAAAATATAATGACAGGCAATGTTGCGTTATGAACAAAGTCTGCATGTATAGCATATAGAAGAGTAGAATCAGCAGCACTCAAAAACGCGAATAAAAACATAATTAGATGATTTTCGTGTGCGAACAGTTTCACGACCATTGTTTGCTCATACTTGCTTCAAAGTAATATGCCAGTACTCGTAGTAATTTTGTCTTCTCCAGCATACGCTTGTCTCGTGAGATATACACATTTTTGGTCCCCAATCCCAATCCCAAATCTCAATCCCTTACATCGTTGATTGGACAAGATTACCTTGGATCAAGTTCAAGCTTCCGTCTAACGACAAGCCTCATCGATTCTTTCTTGTTCATCCATGGTCCAGACAGTTCAGACTGTCCTAAATATCTTCACGTGAAAGGTTTCGCTTCAAAGTAATAGTACATTAATTACCCAATAACCAAATACGATGAAAACTATGACTATGAAGTATGAATGCCTTCGCCTTCACATAGAATACAATGGTTAAAGGGCTAGTATTTATTACACATTCACAGTGACTCTTTTTGCACATACTTCGTTTCGTTTCAATTAATGATCACTGATCACCAATTTCATCACGGAGTCAACCATACTATACCATTTGGAACCTTATCAAGTTATCAAGAACCTATAAGTGGACGTCTATTCCAGTTTTTTGGCGATGACCTTTCAATGTCTCCAGCAGCTGGCTTATCCACTTTTTTTAAACAAAATGAAAACAAGTTTTTTTGTCATAAAAAGTAAAAGAATCATTTGGATTCATGTCGTAATGTAAATCTAGCATGAAGGCATTCGCAGTGAGGCAGATTATCCTTAAATGTCCAAATCGACGAATCCTCTAAATTCATTTTTTTAGTCTCCTTGTCCGCTAACAAATCGAAAGCAAAAGACGTAGAAGGAGAAGGAAGTTGGAACGTAATCTCTTAATCAATTAATCGTAAATAAAATCTAGAAATGATTTTAAAAGTAAATAAATATTTCAATAAGAGCTTGTAACTGTTGTAAAATCCAGAAGAAGTTGTGCTTGTTCTGGATTTTGGATTGCATTTTGCATAAATAATAAATACCCCTTCTTCCACTTCCATTTCATTAATTCCACACTCACTCTTTTCTAGGCCTAAATAATGTGCCAAAGCCAATAGCCAACACATTAATGCATTATACAATACCAAGTCTCATCCTCGTAATGTTATAAAACCGCATGTACAAGGCTTAAGCTTAAATATACCACGGCCACATGGTCCGCCTGCATTTCCTTACACACACAGCAGCCGCTAAGCCTAGGCATAACGCATAATGCTTAGGCTATGGTCCGGGGCACACCACTCCTCAGCATTGAATCCCCCATTTACTGATTAAAATTGACCCGCCACGTCCCATTGACCTTTAAAATCCAATTTTAATGCAAAATGTGCAAGAGACCATGTTGTCCAACAACTCTGTGCAAAATCTTTCCAAAATGATACCGCTTTCATGTAAAAGAACGGGGATTTAATACAACGTCATATGGTGATAACGTGGAGTTGGGGCACATGGTCCGTGTTGAAAGCGTACTACAATTGCCATTTGGTAGGGTCATTTTTGACCTGAATGGAAGTCAATGATTAGCGTGGCTAATGATCTCTGTGAATTATGCGCCACCCATTAGAGTGAACGACCACACTCAATGGACTTTGCTGAGACTTCCATTCAAATTAGCGTAATCAAGTAAATTAATTAATAATTGCGTTGAAAAGAAAAAGACGCCGTTTTTACAATTTCTTTCTATACGGTCTTGACTTTTGTCGAAATGTTACGAATAGGTGTTTGATTGTATATTCCGTTGCTTTACTGGTTGTGGTTGGTGTTGTACTTTTACTTTGTTCGGATGGAAAGCGGGAATAATAATTATTAATAAAAATATTATTATAATAAAACACTAATAGTGTGTGTGGTCCACATAGCACTTATGGACAATGGGAATGAAACGGGTTTATTTTAACTCTTTCACTAATCACTAATACAATTTATAATATAATTAATGATCGATGAGATACTAGTATTTTATCAAGGGACCATTGCAAGAACGTATTTTTTTTTAATTACACGAATGATTGATAACAGAAATCCGCAATTCCACAAGTGCTATTCTTGTTACGAGCAATTTGAAAGAAAACCTTTGTTTCCCCAAGTCGGACCCCAAGAGTTTTTGCAAATCCAGTAATCGCCTTTTGCGTCAGTTCCGTACCTTTAAAAATTATTTGAGAAATGTGATTCATTAGAGGAATTCGTAAATAGATTCCTGATAAGTGGTAATGGTAAGGTAATGGCCAGTCACAAACTTCTTCATACCGTAGGTGACGAGACGAGAGTACAATGATATGGATGTACAAATAATGCGTTTTGATTTTTTGATGTTATTAAAGTTATTAAAGTTACCCAACGACAANATCGTTCCTTTGGCATAATAGGCGAGTCTAGATGCGTCAATGGCACAAGATGCCTAATTCATAAGTAATTATGAAATACAGTTAATCCAAATATGTTAGAAGTGGAAATGTAATTGACATGCAATTAATTAGTAAATCTGACCGGTCCTTTAGTCGCAATAGCCTTCTTCAATGCTTCTTCATCCTTGAAAGGCAATCTTTCATAACTGACGAGAGAAGTGGCATTTCCGCTTGGATTGTAAGCACAAGGATCTTGTTTGGATTTGTACGGGTATGAAGTCTCGGTGTCAATCCCCTTGTTGTCTTTGATGTATTCAAATGCATGAGCCATCCATCCTCCGGTACAACCAGTGCAACATCCCTTTTTGTTAACTTTTCAAACAAACGCGTTGAAATAAAAATTTACAATAACAAATCAATCACTTCTTTGTATGAAGTATTAATCTATCTTACCGACACAGTCAATCAAATTCTGTTCTGAAACATCCAGCATTTTTCCGTGCTTGATGAAATATGCGCTTTCCAGAGAAGCAACCTAAAGTTTAAAAAAAAGTTAATATACAAAGTACAATAAATAAATGAAGCATCATCGAGTCTTGAATGAAATTATATAACTATTGATGCAATGAAAATTATTGTGTGTATAAATCGGTGCTGTAAAATTACGGCGCTGAAGCTCCAGCAGGCTCCACAACGTTGTTGATTCTTCACTGGACTCACGGCATTGCGAGTTCTCCAGTCGAATGAGCTCGGAACGGAAGTGCTACTGTTGACCTGACGGCGACTTCGTGAAGATCCCACCGTTGGATGATCATCGTAGGATTCTGAGGATGAAGATGATGACGAACTGGAATACGAGGATGAAGAAGATGATGACGAAGATGAAGATGAAGGTGCATATTTTGGATCAGTTCCGAGCAGTTTGAGAAAATCTTCGTAACTCCAGTCAGAAAATTGATTCAGTTCTGAATTATAGAATCCAGGAAGAATTAAAGTTGACGATTTTTGAATTATTATGTACCAATCAGAATTTGAACGTTGTGTTATATTTGTTGAATTATCACTTTTAATAGTTTTCCTCACCAAATATAGCAGTTGGAATGTCAATAGTCAATTGAGCAATTCGATCCATGCTCTCTTTGAAATGACCCATCGCAACGTTTCTGTCTTCGTCGGATTCATATGTTTTGTGATATTTTGCCTACATACGCGACATTCAATTTAACGTTTGGATGGAAGATTAATAAGAAATTAAACCGTCAATAAAAGGTTATTATTAATACGTTCATTAGATTTATTATTACACAAAATTGCTCAAAGAGGATTTCCATAGGAGATTTTGCAGTTCCAAACAGAAAGTCAAGAAAGCCAACTGCGGATGCAATCCCACAGAAGACAAAGAATGTAACAAACGCTAATTTCATGTTAACTATTGTTACTTTACGTCCACTTTTCCCAATTTGTACGCGCAACTAATAAACCCATCCGGAGAGTTCCTGGGGAATTTAAAGTGGAAATGGAAATGTAATATCAACCGTCGAACGCTAAACACGCTCAGTAAATCATACTTGCAGACGCCAAACAGTTACCGGTTGCATTAATTTACGTACAGGGAACCACACCATAGGTTACATATTTTAAGTAATATGTTATGGGAATGACAGTATGACATTTTACAATGATATCAGTATCTGAAGATGAGGCAGTTTTAACGCTCAAATTAATCACTTTGACATTCTGACCTTCTGCCGTCGGCGACCTGTTGCCAATAAATCGACAGTAGACACCTGAAAACGTTCAATTTATATCGGAAACTTAGCCACAAGCCGACCTTGCGTCAGCATTTTGGTACACAGTCCACACCATATAATGCAACATGTTTCAAGAATAATTTTGGAGTAAAAGTTGAAACATTTAAGGAAGTTTACATTTACTTATGGCATTTCATTTGGTAAAGTCAACATTAACATTAATGTCGATATCTGTTGTATTATCATCTGACGGTTTGCCAATGTTTTGCTCTAGCATGTCTAAATTGAAATCAGAAATGTCAGAGTCAGATTGATTCGACGAAGTTTCACTAGACAAAAAGCAGTTTTGACCTCCTAAAGTTATTGCAAGTCCTTTCGAAAGATCAATGTGTTCAGACAACACTTTTTCCCATTCTGCTTTATTTCGTCCATAAGTTGAAATCTTTCCCATTGTTTTCATGGCTAGCAAAGGTTTTAAAACTTGAAAGAAAAGGTTGAAGACGTAGGAGCAGTTGACGAATACAGATTTGTATAATGTTTCCGGATAATGACTTTCGTAGATGAGGGCACTTTTCATCATGTGCTGTAAGGCTGTAAATATGACACATTGTAATTACATCACATTTCACATCACATTTCACATCATTTTTACATCCTCCTACTACATCTTAACTTAATTTAATCTTATGAATACTGGTTCCCCGTTCCCGGGACATTATATTTACATGCTCTATCTGATACCCGTTACCTCGTGCGTAAATTAATAATTAGTCATAAATGCTAATTAACGAAATGGCATTTTAATATTGACATACCGTTTATATTGGTAATTTGATGCAAGGAGAACTGATCAAAATCCACAATACACACGAATTGAGTTTGATTGAAAAGTTTTTCCGATTGACGAATTTCTGCCATTATGCTTTCAAACATAAAGGACAAGTATAGAATAAATTCCTTCTGAAGCCCATCCTCCACAGCTTTAGAACAACAAAGTGACGTATTCTTGATTCGTTGGCTTCGAGGTCTGTTTTGGCTGTCATATTAATTTGTTAAAAGACATTACTGTAAAAATAATTGCATAAAGGACAAGTATAGAATAAATTCCTTCTGAAGCCCATCCTCCACAGCTTTCCGCACATTCCATTTCCCAGCCGGCATGATAACGACTTTTGTAGAGTTGATTTAAGTTAAAACCGACAGGCACACAAGGATATGGGAGAAACACGTAATCTTTAATTGATCTTTAATAACACCAAAACTCATCAATCTGAATTATTAATATTATTTTGATACCTGGTCGCCCATCTTTATCCAAATCAGATACACTGAATGGGTACATCTCTTTCATGAAAGCAGGGAAAGGTTCTTTAACGAGAACGTTGTCGACATCAAGCTCTTTCCTCCATTTCAGGGAATCGCGCAGCAGTCGCTCGGATTTTTTGATATCCAAGTTCCGGGCTGAATTTCATTATTACTTTATGCAATTATTTTTACAGTAATGTCTTTTAACAAATTAATATGACAGCCAAAACAGACCTCGAAGCCAACGAATCAAGAATACGTCACTTTGTTGT
>JABASF010002572.1:0-14086 GCA_019776145.1 Harlomillsia oculata
AATGCCGTTACATAATTTCCTTTCAAAACATGCTGATGTTTTTTCAATATTTAAATTTCAAGTTGTACCAACTTGCTGCATATTGTTAGACTTTTGGTTACGAAGTTAAGATGAGAAGTTTCGCTTAAATGCTGTTACTCATTTTTATCAATTTACAATGGAGCCGTACGATAATCAATAAAGCTTACTTTAATTGAATTTACACAACGAGAAGAAAATGGGTTATTTTATTGCTTACACTGTTGAAAGTTTTGTCAATTAATTGTGCAAAGGAAACTAGTTTTATTCGCATTCTAGTACTGGTAAAAGTATTTATAGTGGTAGAGCTTGACGCAGAAGTCGTCACTTTGAAAACACAGAAAACCACATTACTAGGAAACAGTAAAAGAAGCAGAATTGAAGATCCCTTGTTTGAGCAATGATTCTGGAACTTGGAAGTTGCAACTCATATTATGACCAGTTCGCGAGTTGCCCATAAAAGCATGCGGAATGTGGATGAAATGTATGGAAAGTCTATGGACTATTTCGACTATATGTGTTGTGTTGGCTTTGGCTGGCACATGAGAACTCATCAATTTGTTTGAGAAAGAGAATGGACGAACTGACTGGCATATTCGCTGCTGGAGCGAATATACCAGTTCGTGTTCTCATTCTGATCCATTGAAGCAACTGAAAGAGAATAGCGGGCTTTAAAAGAGGACGGTGGGTTGATGAGATGACGTGACCTTAGTGCTCACCATTGCGCCATACGCCTTATCACAACTCTCCACACGACCAGTGAAGTCTAAGGTCTCACAAGTCTCACTGTCTCACTGTGTTTTCATAAAGCGGAAATCTCTTTTCAAGTGTTTTTGATATGTCCGCACTGTGGGCACCTTATTTAAATTTTTCGCATAAATGGTTTTGTCTTCTAGGAATGACGGCAGCGGTGACAGTTTTGCAGCACATTCAACAATGCGAATGTGAACTTGGAAGTTTTGTGTTGCTTGACTCTTCTCCATTCTTCTTTTTTGTCCTTGTCGTCAAAGGACGTGATGAATAATTCATCCTAAAATTGCATGTAAACTTTTTGGATGCATTTCAAATTATTTCATCTACTCATGTATTTCCTAACATTGTACTGGACGCATAACATCGTTCTAATAGAGACAATTATACTACACTATTGTAAGAACTTCGGAAATGTGAATCCGAGCGTGCTCAATCCATTAGGAAAACTTAATTTCATAATTTAGTACGATATTAGTTAATTACTAATTGCATATCCAGGCTTCAGAACTTAAAGCGGTTATGTACTACTGGAGATTCCTTAATTTCGCGGTACTAGAAGAAACAGAGGATGAGATGTCAAGGTCCCGGAACAAGAAAATGTCCTTGATGTCTTTTTAACTTGCTGTATAACTCCGGTGCAGTAGCGGTGTTCAACGTATATCATCATTAGTCTGTTTGGTGTCACGTTGCAGTTGGGAATGTGCGGAGACAATACTTTAAGCTCCCAAAGGAGGAGGAAGAAGAAGGGGTCGCGTCGCGATATCTTCTCCTCTTCTATAAAGACGCGACATAACGTAATGTAATAATGTAATCTCAGTCAACGAGAAAAATTTAACGACCGGTTCCAGGGGCAAAGATTTGCATCGTTAGGAAATGATTCAGTAATCTGGAAATTGGAGTGTCACCAACAATCATTTATTTCTCTTCCAAAGTCCAAGTTCATTTGGTGCGCCAACAGGGAACAATATTTGCAAAGTGCACGAAACTTTATCGTATAAATGATGGGAGAACGTAGACGGTGCGAAAAGTAAAGAATGCCCCATGTGAATCCACTTCTCACGTCCAGACGACTTTATCCGTTTTCTACTACTGCAGGAATTTCCGTTAAGTCTTAGAATAGACATTTCTACTATTTCATAGGCTCTTTTAGACCGTGTGAAAGTATCATCGAAAGTAAATGGCGAGACGTTTGCGCCATAAACACATAAAGAAAGAAATGACGAAATGGAGTCTGGAGTCGCACTTTTTGTCTGTTCTTCTAAATTGCTTTTAGATCCAAGATCTTCACCGTTGCTTGTGTTCTACGTGTCGACAAAAGAAGACATGCCGTATAAAACTTGTGAGACAGAATGTATGTTTTTCTCATTTCATACTGTCATTGACAGAGCAGCATCCTTTTTCATATTCATTTTCCAAAAGATCGCTGCAATATGTCACCAGACAGCCAGAGTCACATAACTTATTCTAATATCAATTTGATAAACAGTGGATCTTTTGTTCTTAACAATTTGCTTTACACACATTGTCTTTGTCATTTCTGCAGCCGTCCTCAGTTTTGTCTCACTTTCTCATTTCCTCAGCACGTGTTGCATACATGTGCTCATTTCGTCAACGCCTTTACTTATTATTATTATACTGTGACTGTGACCTGATTCTTTGCCCCGTTGAAAGCTACCAATCTAAAAGATTTACAAAGTTTACGAACAAACGTAACGAAACATGCTATAAATATAGGTGCAAGTTTCAACCCTGTTACTATATTACATGATAGAAACTAATCCAAAAATTACGTTCTGTCCAGGATTTGACGATACAGTCGAGCATCCGAATCATTTATTTTCCGACGCCGTCAACTATACAGTTCCTCAATAAATGATTCATTGGGGCGTGTATGAAGGAAGAATCAAGCATGCTAAGCTTTATATCCCAATGATTAATGAATGTGACGTTTTTCTGGGCTCAAGGGAACCTGATGGTGATCCTGGTCGTCACTCTGCACTGGAGAATGAGGTCCATCACCAACTTTTGCTTGGCTAATCTCGCCATTGCGGACTTGTGCGTTGGAATCTTCTGTGTATACCAGCACATTATAACCTACTTGATGGAAAGGTACGTTTCACATGATTACTTGCATTATTTCCTGACCACTCATTCAACAATAAATGTTTCGAACTATCAACTATATTTACATTATGAAAAATTGAGTGCAATGAGGCCAAGGTCAAATCTTATCATACAATCGAAAAGTCATATTTAAATTTGGGACTCTCAAGTCTCAAGGAAGCATAGCAGAGCAGAATTACGCAAGCATTCCAATCCACCATCTTGACTTTTCCTTAGTACTGGCGGGCGACGAGCCGCCACCACACCGCACCGCCAATGTGTTCCTTTACATCTTACGTGGGACTGAAATGCATACGAAATGCTTAATTTAACTCTTGGGTCAATTTGTGGAGGTAAAACCCAAATTTGTATATATAATGGAAAATTCCGATCTTCTTACGGTGTACGGTGCAGAGTTCAATCTCGCGTTTTCGACTCAAGCTATGGTAATGCTCCATATTACCTGCTTTAATGAAATTCTTAATGGGTTTAAGCTAATAATTGGAAAGTTAAACCGAACTGAATGAGTACCGGATACTTCGTCGACAGGGTCAATTAACGAAACCAGGCCTCTTTGTAATCAAATACCTTTAAAATCATGAGAATAAATGCACTATAGTCAACGGGATGAAAGACTATTGTATAACAAAGATGCAAGGAAATGCAGACTTATAACAATTAATATTGTAATGAACGACCCCTTTGTTAACACAAGGTCACTGTTGTTGATAATTGATAGTTTTTTGAACTATACTACGAGCGCACATTCAGTTGAATGCTGTAGAGTTGTGAAGGACTCGACTGGTTTCATTTTGCCGTACATATATGCTTGTCAAAGATCACATTGAATCTGCTTTCATCTACGCACTTGGCTTGATAATTTAATCTTTATGAAAAGAAAGATTAGTGAAATAATGGTATTAACCGAAATGAGCTATCGTAATTTTTTTAAATACTCACTAGAGTACTTGGGAATGAATTGAGGCCTACGAAATCAAAGGTTTAATACATTAGTGAAAGTATACATACTACATACTAGAATAGCTTGGTGGTTGGTGTAGTATTAAGTATAAATGCGTTATGCATGTTGTGAAGCCACGAACAAGGAACAAAGTAGTTATTCGTGTTGAGTTTTCAAATAAACTAATGTGGTTGCGTGTATGTTTTGCTTGCAGTTGGGTGTTTGGAGAATTCATGTGCAAGATGTACCATTTCATTAACGGACTCAGTCACACAGCTTCCATTCTCATCCTCGTAGTCATCTGCATAGAGCGCTATTTGGCCATCATCCATCCGATACGGTGCAAGCAGATGATGACTCTGACGCGCCTTCGGGTAAGTTTTCTCAAAGGTTTTCCTGTACCTTTTAGTCTCCTTCTCCTCTTCTGATTTTTAACACTTTTTCTTCGTTTGCCCCATGGGAATGACTCCAGGTCCAGACACTCTAGACACTATCTAGGGTGAGAGTTCTTTGATGCTTTAGGCTAAGGTGGGTTGCTGCAAAGAAAACTGATGTAGGCATGCACAGACATCATTGATTACTTAGGCATCACTTGATGCCAGGCCCTACTTTGAACTTTCTCCTTGAAAATATCAAAGAGATCTGATTTCGTTTGTATGCATGGGAGACTGCGGGAACCAATGCGATTGGATTTGTATTTGCATTAAACATTTTACAGTACCCGAATCATTCGAACGAAAAACGAAATGAATAGCAACGCAAGCAATCTTTCACTTCTACAAATAAGAATTCCCGTTGACCATACCATTCTTGTACGCTTGAAATTGAAACCCTATTAATATCCCATTTAAGTGCTATTAAGTAGAAACGCACTATAGCTTTATTGTGCACAGAAGCAGTTAGTATTAGTAATCCCAAAAACACTGACTGAGAGATCATTAAGTCTTTGCGTTCTACAGAAATAATAGTAAAGAGCCCGAATTGCATGCATGCAAAAAAAGACAGTAGTGAATAAGTTGTATATTTATTCCAAATTAAATCACAAAATAACGTTATTTATTTATTGATTCATAGGTCACAATTTTCCTCGTTTGGTTTGTAAGTGCGGCTTATTCTGCTCCAAGATTGTATTACTTTGGCCTCGTGAACCATGGAAAATCGGAAATAATCTGCATTCGAGACCGTAAAAAATATAATTCAACAATAGTCGACATGATTGATATGATTGTTCTTTTTTTGCTTCCCCTCATTGTCATTTCCATATTATATACTAAAATTGGAATAGTTTTGTGGGAAACAAGTCGTACAAAAGTGCCAACGACGTCTGCGTCTGAAAGCAGCTCCAGTAGTCATGAACATTACGACAACAATCGTTGTCATCATTCATCGGGTATGGATAAAAAAGCACAGAAAAAGAAGTTTTTATTTCTGAGCTGCTGCTCTCGCGGAAAGTCTCGTGGTCATCTTAATTTCCGTTCAAAGAAATCACTTTTGCAACGAGCCGGTTCAACCAACTATTATGAATGCGGAGGACAAAAAACGACAAGTTTCACGAGCAACGCCACTTGTCAACGTTCCTTCCGGACTCCAAACATTACAAACGGGAGTGATGGAAAAAAGCATATTCTGACTGCTACCTGTTGTGGACACAACGATTGCACCTGCATTTGTGCAAATTCTGCCCTCCCTTATACCCCTGGAACGGTGCAACCAACTCCGAATGGGCAATCTGGCTCATCCTGTTTGCACAGACCTGATACTCCGGCGAATACGGGGTCGGACACGTTGCCTATAAACAGTACAGATCCTATAGTAGTAGTTAAGTTTGAAAAACGAAGCTCGTTCAGGAAATCAAAACGAAGTCGTTGCATGATTACCATGTCTTCCGCAGCGGAATCAAAAGAATCCACTGGAGAATTGTCAAAACAACCGCAGAGCACAAACGGCAACGGACGCTGTGTTCATTGCCACACTTGCAATGGGTCTCTAGACCAAACGCAAAATGAAATGAATACAGACGGAGCCTCTCTTGATTCATCAAACATGTCGTTCCCCTTGGACACAAATCCATCTAATCAGAACTGTAACACACATTTGAATGTACAAACAACGACTTCGGACCACGGCCACTCACCTAGATCAAATACCCACCAAGGAGGTAAACTAAAACGCCTTCGTGTGATTCGAGGATCAAAATATGGGCAAAGAGCACTTCAATCACGCCGAAAAATTATTCGCATGCTTATTGTGATTGTGGTCACTTTTGCTTTGTGTAATCTACCATTTCATGGTCGCAAGATGTGGCAGTATTACGGATCAGGGTACGACGGTGGAGACGTTTTCAGCGCGCTCTTCACACCAATCACGTTTCTCATCATGTATGGAAATTCGGGAGTCAATCCAATTCTATACGCTTTCATGTCTAAGAAGTTTAGACTTAGTTTTCGAGATTTGCTCTGTTGTAAACTGCGTAGGAATATGAGACCGTCGCGACATGGATCTCTGCACTCAACACATGTCATTCCAATGCAAATGACAAACGCTGTGGGTTGACTTACCAAATAATACGACCATTCAAAAATCAAAATGCTTCACCCTTACCACATTCCTTCAAATACATACATGTATAAGCGTAAATATTAATAGTATTCCGAATGCTAGACTAAACATTTTACCTGAAATTGGTATGAGTGTAACCGTACCATAAACAAACTTTCTCCGTTCAGTGCTTGGTGCTAAACGTATTAACGCGACTTTCAAAGTACATGCAATGATGAAACGGGCATTAAATTGCGGTTTTCCAGAGTTGGGTCCAGTTGTTATCATTTTGCAAGATGCATGTCCTTGTGCCAATCATCAATCAAAATGGAAAAGTGTAATTCTGGCTGCATGGAGTTGTTTTATGAAACCAGTTACCAGTAGGCACTAGTTTACATAAAAATCTTTTAGTACTTAGAGCTACACAACGTAACGTTAACGTTAAGGTTGTGCTGTGTGTTGTGATTGTGTAGCTGTGTGTTTTAGTCGTTCAACTGAAATCTAGAGAAATGAAAGAAAGATTTTTCTATGTAGAGCCAGAAGCTAAAGGAACGTAACACCTACTATATTTACACGAGGGTTTCCCGATAGCCAGACGTGAAACTACCGTCGTGGCCATGAATTCATAAATTATTTTCGGTTCGTGATACGATAGAAATGAATTGAAGTGTGACTGACATTATAGTATTAAACATTAAAATATCGCGCAATTAAATAATGTTAAATATATTAGATAGCACGATAAAGCATGTAAAATCATAATGTGTGCTAGAAAATGACAAAAATGATTTATAAAATATATTCCTTGAGGCATTGTTCAAAATGAGACTGATATGCATGGATTCTCGATAACACTGTTCCATTATTAAATAATTAATGATTCAACTCCAAAAGAATATGATCATAAATACCGATTTGTCATTGTCACGTATACAAATATACACAATTATAGCACGTGTAGCTAAACAGCTAATTTGTGATATCGTTACATATTCTATAGTAGATGTACGGACTACAAGTGGTATGATAAACGTAATTGCTTTTAATTGTAGTAATACATATACATGTATGATATTATCTATTACATAGTTTATGATGTTATTGTTATTTATTCTTAACTGACAATGCAACATAGTGCTGACTATTTAACAGGAATTTGTGAAAAAATGTGTTATTTCTTATGTATTAAACCAATATTAACATTAATAAATTAATACACGAAATTCAATCATTATGTCCGATTTGTGTGATACTTGTGAAGAAGAACAATACAAAAGTTCGTAAAAGTACCAATAATAATAATGAGTCGTATACACTTTATTCTCTTCATATTTGAGATCGAAGTGGGTCACCATTACCATTACAACATTTGAGCTATGTTCATATTTCATTGGCATTGGCATTGGCCTGGAAACTGGAATGCGATTCAAAAAAAGTGCGTTATGGTATGGTTATGATAACTTTTAATGTCGACAGAGAGACCATAATATTAGAGATCCAGGGATCACTTCATGCCTCACATCACAAGCATAAGCTTGGAGCTTTGCCGTTCTTCATAAGTTAGGTATGCGGCATCTAATGCAAATATTATATTTAATATGAGGTAGACTGAAAAATCCCAAGATACCGATATAATGCTATGGTGCTTTCTTTTCTCTCTTTGTGAATTCGGTCCAGACATGCAATGTTCTTTAGTAATCTCAACTGTGTGTTATAAAGAAGAAGGAAAAAGTTCTTGTGGAAGTTATATGGAAGTTCAAGGCTATTGATTTACTCTGTGGAGGATGCTGATGCGATGGGAACGAAAAGGAAGTACGTTGAGAAAGTTGAGTTTGTTCTTTTGATTGAATGGTTTCAAACATTCGGATGAGTAGGATCGAAAAAAGGAGAGATAGCGATTCCAATGTGAGCTGCATACAAAGTTCAATGCTGCATTTTCGTTTGCCCAAACCAGTGATGGGCTTTGAAATCATGTGTTTCTTTCCACGTAATGAATCCATTCATAACTATATAGTAACTTCCCGTTTTCATTCAACACAAATAGAAATATAATTCAAAGCTAAAGGAAGTTGGCTGTACGCCCGAATCATCCAGCACAAACTTTTCTGTTTCTGACCTATTTACTTCTTGAAACATGGGACCACTTTGCAGTTATAGACGGGAAAAAATCCATGTCCTTTGCCTTTACGTTGCGTTGCGTTGCTGCTTGTTTGATATCCGAAAACGTGATCGATTGCCTATCGTGCGAGAAAATGAGAAGAACCTGGGCCGGTGGACTTAAATAAAGGATCGTCAAAGCTATCAATGATCCCAAAATGATTCTTTCGTTCTACCAAAAATAACGTTGATTCCTTCTTTTGTGACCAAAGTGATTTATAGTGGCCAAAACTTTTTCTCCTAAACTTATGGCCAATGCACATAGAACAAGAGTCATCCACAGGGAGTTGTTAAAGCCTACCGTTGCATAGTACTATATAAAGCTGTTTAGACTCACTGTGGTTACTGTTAACGTGACCGATGACCATTACAACTCATTCGAAAGTCAAAAGTTTTTTTTATAAAGATTCGACTTTGTCCTTTGTCCCGCAAACAGTTCCTGACAAAGACTGCTTCCCAGACAGTGTTGATGAGACTAGATCGTCATTAGAGATAAATAATATTTATAATAATATGCCTGACGCACTACCACTACCATTAGTAATACTATAATCAAATTGTTACGAACATTCTTTCGGTGTTATATACTAATTAGTAGAATTATTCTCAGTCAGTATGTTATGTTGTTCCATATCACAAGTTATGCTGCAAACAAGAGAATTTCATGAATGGAATTTTATTATTCGGGTCAGACCTATCGCTAAAAGTTGGATGAGATATGACTATTACATAGTACATAGTAGTACTATGTGAAACAAGATGTCGAATAATCACTTTTCCCTGCGACTGCATTTCTCCTAGTGGTGGTGAATTGGTGCCACTGATGCAAGTATTTCTTGTTGACAGAGAACGTGAATGTGTTTGGCATAGTTCCAAGTTTGTACGCATTAAATGTTATTTCTATGACTTTTCGACTCGTAAGCTGGAAAAGTCTCATATTCCAGATTTGGAGTGTCAAGTAGACACAACCGAAGTGACTTAAGGAGTTTAAGACTATAAGACGGCATAGTGATCAGTTTGCAACGTGCAATCCTGAGCACCAGAGTTTCACAAATTTTTCTTCTCAAATTTCAACTGCTTTGTTTCAAGACAAATGAAGCTTGCAAATTCCTTTCACGGGCATCGCTGAGCGACGAAGTTCTTGCTGGATTAGTGGAAACAACACCTCACATTGCCTTTAGCTGGACTTCATGGAAAAGTTTGTTTTAAGATTGAATGGCATGTCAGGGTTGAATGGCTTTTCGAAAATTCTGTAACTTTCCTAAACTGTGCATGATCTTCACTGACATTGCTCGTTGTCCTTCGTTTTTCAGATGTAGAGCAAAGATGTATGGGACGTCTGAGCAGTGAAATTTTAGATTCCAAAAAAAGACTTTAGACAACTTGAATTGCCGACAGTCAAGGATGCTCCGCTAGATCAAGGGTAACCGTGCTTTTTGTTTTTAAGCTGAAACGCTTCTGACTCAGAATAGTACACAGACATTCCTTAATTCGACTCTTTCTATTCATTTGCCGCTATCAAAGGGAAACCTTTCCACTTATTCTCACTCTACTCATGTTACATAAATGTAGTTTCGTGGAACGTTGAACGTTTTGTCTGATATCCGTAGCATCAGAGTAACTTTGCCATTATATTCATTACTTTCTTCAATTTCTCTCTACATGAAATGCTTTGTCAGTTGTAAACCTTGCAATATCACGGCCACTATAAAAAGTACCATATATGCGCTCAACTTAACCGAAATTTGATAATAACGATGTCTTTATTTCAACTTAACATTTTAACAGTGATGAAGTGTAAACGACAAACTGGGAACTCTACTGTACTATACTACACTATTCATATACATTAAACAATATAAATATACTGAATGTAAAAGTGTTAAATGAATGTGTAATGAGATTAGAAAAAAGCAATGCATAACAGTATATATATTCTATGTAGTAGGATTAGAATATGTGCTGAAATGACATTGAACATAATAAAAACATGAAGGAAAGGAAGATAATGTGGCATATGAATTTGAGCATGAAAATGACTAATCCTCGGCAGAGTACTTTTGAAGAAAGTCCACATGAAAGGCTCTGAAGGAATTGAGCATTTCTTGAATTACCTCTATCGACGGGAGAATGGTGGTCCTGAATACAAAATATAATCCCTTCACATTAGGCAACCACAAAGCATTTTAGGAGAGCGGAGAGTGAATCCTCTTATGACTTCAGAGCAAGCTGTCCTTTCTCCACCGGAGATATGAATGATAAAAAAAATCAATACATTTTTGTCACTTTACCGAAAGTGGTAAGTCCCAGCAGCTTGTCCAATTCCAGAGCCTGGAACTACACAAATTCCGGTTGTCTCCAAAAGTTCCAATGCATAGAAGACATCCGGTTCCATGTCTGCAGCTTGAGCAGCCCGCACGGCTTTTTCCGGAAGGTAAATCTGAAGATAGACAGAAATTCCTTTATTTGATAATGGTTATACCAAAAAATAAAATAAAACTCATACTAGACATTAAAGGTTAAAGTAGATATATGTAGATACGCATCATTAAACACTGCAAATAGGAAGCTTTCTTGCTCTATGCCTCTTTGGCCATTATGTACTTTCATTAAATATTTACTTTGTAACTTTCACTCGATTTTCCTCGTTTCATGTCTTATTTGTACTAAATCATACTTTAAGAACCCATTCTTACAAGTATGTATGCACGCTAAACACAAGAAAGCATGCTAAAATAAATTCTGGATGAAGGGCAAGGGAGCAACAAGGGACACATTCATTACCTGACCTGTCATATATTATAAAATTATAGTCCCAAACGCACCTTCAACTATTCATTGCTAACATATGCACGGTATAGTAATATTAACGTCCTTTTCCCGCATTCACAAAATTCTTTAAACTCACGCCCGTGTGAAGAATCAACAAGAATTTGGTCATGATAATGCACCTTGCATATCCGGATATATAAGAAACACATATATAAGAAAGTTTTTTTCTAATGTACTCATTATAGTTCATTAATGCCAGGCATACTATATAAACCGCTTATAGTATACTGCACTCCTAAAGAACATGAAATATCGCACAATGAAACCCATAGAATCGAAAAGCAACTTTAAATTTTTACTGAATAAGTCAAAAAGATAAGCCAAGAACTTGTTCTTAAAAACGAAATCTCAGGTGGGCCTGCAGGTTCGTTTGCAGAGTCTCAAAAAGCAACCACAACCTCACAAAGCATGACTACAATAACAATTTTGACCCGTTGTCAAAATATTTAGAATCACTACATCAACATGAATTTCCTTGTATACATTATAATTTATAATGCTCTAGTTCTGCCTCCAAGCCTTCTAATCTAAAACAATTCTGAATCTTTCCGTCGGCTATCGTTTTTGTAATATTGTAACCATTGTACGTACCACAATCACAATATACGCCGGACCTTGCAGTATATAGTTAGGTTTTAGGTTGTACATCTACGGTTGTACCTGAAAACGAAAATTGCTGGTGGCAGATAGACAGGAAACGACGTCTAATCTTTTGGCCTTCTCATTTTATACATCGTAGCAACCGACGATTGAATAATAGTATACTTCTATGACGTTAGTATGAGCTACCAAAAACTCGTGAATGCACTCAGCTTTCTCTTCATTTTCTTCAAAGAGCTTTCTCTATACACCAATGAAAAAATTGTCAACTGACAAAGAAATACTAAGAAACCATATAACCCCAGGTTTTTTAACTTGAAAAAAGCCGTTCACTCTATAGTCATTGTAATAAGGGCAAAAAAATACGTCACAAATTCACATTATTTTCTAAAGGATAACGGAAAAGGTTTTTCTTCAAGATCAAGGATATAAGTTTGCATTGTGGAACAAAAAGCCATGTAATAGCAGAGAGAAAAAGCGAAGTCTTACAAATAACTCGTGAGCGATGAATTGAGTAAGAAAGCGACATAAACAAGACATAGCTTTGAGCTACTTTGTCAATGATACAGAAGTCACAAACTATACACAGTAAGAAAGAAGAAAAGAAAGAAAAAAGAATATCCTTTAAGAGTTGTGCAAAATGGAATGTTTCTTCAACTTATTAGTTCAGTAGTTTGTCTCATTTGTCAACAGTCAACTATATACTGTTTGTTTTATGACATTGTAGGAGTGATGAGTGAGGTAATAGACAGTTGGGGCTGTGGGTAGCTTTGTCCTTGAAACCTGAGGGACTAGACGCTATAATTCTTATGCTAGGTTACTCGATAAGATTCATTCGCTATAAAATCCGGAAGAGCATTTTCGCAAAGCAGATGACTTTAAGGCTAAAAGAACATTGATTTAAGACTCACCTGTGGAAAAGCATACATGGCTCCTTGGACAGGAGAGCACATTACGCCACGGATTGAGTTAAAGGTTTCTGTCACAATTTTTGCTCGCTCGCTCAAGCTGTTGAGAATGGAATTCTTTTCTGCCACGAATAACTCGTATGAAGGATCCGATGGTTTGGGCGGGTCCACAGTGCAGTCAACTGCAGCCTGCACAGGCATTTCCATTTATAGTTTCAATTAGTTTTTCAATAATATTTAGTATCTAATAAACCAACTGTCTATAAAATGTATATATATGCACTTTTCCAGCATACTAGAATAACATTATGTGAACAAAGAACACTATTTATACAACGGCGATTGATTCTTTATGAAGAAAAAGGTTGTGAAGACGAAGAAAAGTGCCACTTTCTTACTTAGATAAAAGAAATCAAGGAGAAGAAATATGAACTACTCAAAACGAGGGTTATCTCAGCTTGATTTATTAAGAAAGAGAGAAAAATCGGTGCAATCCTATCCCTAAGACGTTAAGGGCCGCTCTAATTGGCCAGTCATTGAGTGCACATAGGAAACCATTTAGATAACTAAGCACGTGCACTGACTTGGAGCTGGAAGAAACAGAAAGTTACAGTCGTTTGTCTTGTCTAGGCCCTGCAAAAGGAAACCCACCACTGGATTCAGGGTCACGTTCTATTCTAAATCTTGTTTCTTTTCTCCATTGCGCGTTCTAGATCTCATCTATTAAGTTGGACTATACGGCTTTAATATGTTCCTCTCAAGTCTCAAGCTATCATTTTCCCATGAATGAATAAAACCTTCAATGTATGCATGGCGTAATTGCAAGTGATGTCATATTCTAAATTGTACCATTTTCTACCACTCCCTAACCATAAAGCACTCTAGGTTTAAGATTACAAAAAGAGAATTACATAATAATTAGAGATAATCAGAAGATAATTAGAGCGCTTACCTGACCCAATACCGTTGGACATAGCTTGGCAGCCACGCTTGCGAAAAGGATTCCTTGAACTTCTGGATCCATGTTAACTGTTTCTACATATCCTGCCCGAAGCCCACATTCGCAGATAAATCCTAAACCACAAAGATAAAGCGATTGCATTAATCTTTTATTGCAGTATATATACAAGTCTACAGGTAGCATTTGAACATGGTGTAAGTCTATGAGTATACCTACGAGTTGAGAAAACTAAAAAGGATTTTATTATAACTATAG
>JABASF010002573.1:0-14073 GCA_019776145.1 Harlomillsia oculata
TCAACGGGTGGTAATATAAAAACTTGAAATTCATCATAGCATGTGAACAGGCGAATAATATGAAGCATGCAAATTGAAAAATGGCAAGATATTCAAACTATTTTCTGAACTGAAATTATCATATAACGGCTGTTATCAAATCAGTTTAAACTCACCTTGATGAGTCTATACAACATTAATTAAAGTTGAGCATTAATAATGTGGAATATCGTATTAAAGAAACATATTACAATCGGAAGGTTTTAGTGACATAGTTTTATTTGTTCCTCAATGACGAATCATTGTTTACACAAATACTTTTGCTTATTTTACTGTTACTCGTTTGCCAATCTCAAATATTAGTATTGCACAGTACTGTACAGAAAGCAAGCCATAAACAAATTGTGACAATTTCTGCACGCTCTAGTTCTACTATAGTATATTTTTTTAATCTAATTAAAGCAGATGTAAGAAATGCACTCCATAATCTATGGCAAGTTCAATCAGTACAAGCAAAATGGAATTGTCTAGATGCAGAAAAGGTGTCACGTTAATGATTTCCCTGTGTCACACTTCGGCACTTGTCACCAAGCACAACAGGTATTGTTTTGTTCTTACTTTGATGAAATGGTTTTACAGTGCCATTCGTCATTGCAAAACTGCTTGGCACAGCAGGACAGCGTAGGGCAACTTGATCTGTCAACTTTATTTGAATTGAGGTGTCAGTCAAAAGGTGATTTGATTACTCTGTCTTGTCTAGTGGATTTTTTTATTTTTAATAAAGTAATTAGTAGTACATTTATTAAATCAACGTCAACTTTTGGTTTGTTGGGCTTGATGATCTATCGTTTGAGTTTGAAATTGAAATACATTTTTCTATTTCGGAGCACATTTTTAATATTAATGTTTCAGTTTTCCGTGACAAATGGACCATTTAAGATGATTTACAGTTTACACAAATGTCCACAGAACAAATTCCGTTTGCGTTGTTCCTGTCATCGTTATTCAGGGAGATCGGGGGCATAAGGGCATAACATTATTCATCCTGAATATTTCACTTTTAGCATGCGTAAAAATGTTAGAGCAATTACAAACAATTACAAATTGTACTTTCACTATGCAATATATCTGTATGAACCAAATATTATTGGTGAATAAGTAAGTCACGGAAAATGAATGAATAAAAGCAAAAAGGTCTGTGCTCACGTTGGCGGTTTGTAGTCTAGTTGTTAAATGACCAAGTCTTTATGGACATTGCAATATAAGGCACTTTTGGTCACTATAGGCAAGTCACCAAATGTTGCGAAGTGATCTTCCTAATATTCTTGTAAAAGCAGTCTCTTACATAGTCTCTTCCTTGTCACAACCCCACCCAGTCCCTTTGCGAATACCTCCGAACATGAGCAAGAAATGAATACTAATGAGAAACAGGTAAGAAGACTGCATGGCACAGTAGCTTTTTTCACAGTAACCAATAATTGTACAGTACGCTATCGGTACACATTCGGCCATTTCAGATAGTGATGCAATATTTTACTGCTCAACTTTACTTTATCAGTAGCCAGAAAATCGTATCAAGTTCCTGTAACAATATAGGCCGGATGATTTTATTCATTTTATGACTTCTTGTAAGGAAGCTGAAAGGACCGATTGGCGATTGATCCTTCTTGCAGAAAAAGTTTCATACAAACTTAATGCTTACGTTCAAAGCATCAGTGAACGTGTCGAAGTTTTCAATAAACGATTTGTCGCCTTCGGCCATCGGCAGTCTAAACAGATGCAATGATGTTTTGGATAATGTCCAATTTGGATTTATTGATGATGACATTACAATTTAATATTGGAGTTTCATGATGTCTTATAAAGACATTCTGATTGCTTTAAAGCTGAGTTATTACAGGAAATTAATTTTTATTCATTCATTCGGGTCCCTTGTAAAATGCAACCATAACATAAAATTGTTTGTGACCAAATTGAGAGTTTTGTTTTCGTGTTCACCGTCATGCGCCCTGTTAATGTAACTGAATGATTCTCTTACATGTTTTGTTGCACCTCCTAATATGCAGTGAAGTCAGTCCAGGAAGCAAAGATTGACATCTTGGAAGTTATGTGAACGAGTGCAAGTTTCCTTCCATGTTACATGCGCAAGTTTGCTCTTTTTTGATGAACCGCACCTTCTCCTATCACTTTAGGCAATTTCCAATTGAACGTTTCCACTCTAATGTGTGTAGGAGTTTTGTTTAAAAAATAATATGGGATGTCTCAACAGGGCAAAGGTTGAACCAAACAAAGTGTAAAAACCTCAAACGTACAATAAAGGAAATTAAAAAATGCATTTGTTATGAAATGAAATGGCTTTAGGGATCCCTACAAGATTTAGGTTACCTGTGACTCATGCATTATTTGATTCGTCTTGACTTGACGAGCTAAGAACGAAACAATTAAACTTCTCTTACGCAAATGTGGAGATGCAGACGAAAGGATGCTGCTGGCTGACTAACGACAGTCGAAAGTGATCCACTGTCATTCGTCACTCGTTAAGCCAAATAGTACACTTTTTGACCATTTTTTAGATTGTGATTACTAGGGAATTATTATTTATCCATTATGTATTGCTTCAGCGCATAAAGCCTCTGTGTCCTTTGACTTTGTGTATCTCATGTTTTTATTTTGCAGGCTGAGATTTGAGCCGCGAAAAGACAGAACAGAATCAGAAACCACTTAAAAACGGCTTCTTCATGTAGAATAGCCAAGTAGGCAATGCAGATACAAAACGGATTAAATTGACCAAAAAGATTTCCACATTTGAGGAAGCCTCTTTCTCATCATCGCATTGCGTCAAACGGTTATGTACGTACCACTTAACCTCACTCTTTATTGCATGACTCATATTGTGAATTGAACAAAGATGTACAAAATATCACAATAGGAAATGTTATACCGAATGCGTGCAAAGTCAGGGTTTTGGATGACCCTGTCGCACGATGCAATTTCCGTTAAAGTAATAAACATGGAAGGGACTTGGACACTTGGGAATGAGGTCTGGTGGTCCTGCNATATCACAATTAGGAAATGTTATACCGAATGCGTGCAAAGTCAGGGTTTTGGATGACCCTGTCGCACGATGCAATTTCCGTTAAAGTAATAAACATGGAAGGGACTTGGACACTTGGGAATGAGGTCTGGTGGTCCTGCATGCAAACATTAAACAGACTCACAGACTTGTCTTGAGCAACTAGCAACTTGACAAGAAATACCTGTGAATTTGGCACTTCCCTGAAGACAAGTAAGAGAATGCGTGAGCAAGAGTGCCATAGCTCAGATTATGAGTAGAAATTATTACTTNCAGACTTGGCTTGAGCAACTAGCAACTTGACAAGAAATACCTGTGAATTTGGCACTTCCCTGAAGACAAGTAAGAGAATGCGTGAGCAAGAGTGTCATAGCTCAGATTATGAGTAGAAATTATTACTTTCAATTTTGTGAAGAAGCTGTTGACGAATTGTTGGGCCGGTCGAATCAATCGGCCAATAATAGGCAGAGATAACTTGTTCTTCAACTTGTCCTGACGTGAATATAATCACCCAATACAGTACGCTATTTCATTATCAAGATGCTCATCTTCTTGCACTTGTCCATTGCAAAAATATTGCTTTTTAGCTTATCTTACCGCTCTTTTCTGACTTTGAAGGAGGAATGCATGTTGTGTTGAGATGTGCCATTAAGCGACGCTTAACTAATTTTTCCTTTTACCCATCAAATGCACCTTCTATGTAAATTAATATTCAGGTATTGTATTAATCTTCTTATGTAAACATAGCTTATCTTACCGCTCTTTTCTGACTTTGAAGAAGGAATGCATGTTGTGTTGAGATTTGAGATGTGCCATTAAGCGACGCTTAACTAATTTTTCCTTTTACCCATCAAATGCACCTTCTATGTAAATTAATATTCAGGTATTGTATTAATCTTCTTATGTAAACGACATTTTTTCTTTAAATGCGTCATGTGCTCATCTTTGACAACTTGTTAATTTGTAGACAGAAAACCGCTTAACGACCAAGCTACACAATACGTACGACACGAAGGTTTTCTACCGGCTGAATAAATAATTATTTATCATGAGTGATTCCTGATCATGTTGTTTCGCAATCATTCCTTTGGTCATTCAAGATCGTGTTTCCCTCAGAATGCATCTTCTTTTCATTGTATTGTTAAGAAATAATACAGGTAATAGAACGTGCTTGACAATTAAAGTGGAATTAATTACATCATTTTGCATTGCAAGACAAAGTCAATGCTGACATGACGCTGTCAACTTTTAAAATGTCAGTGTAGTGTTTGCTTAATTTATATATCGATTGACAATTTACTTTTGTATTCCACAGGGTTGCTGTAAAAATAGTTTTACGTATATTTACGTAATTAGTAATTAATGAAGTAATCAGATAACCCGTACCATATCCATTCAAACGATAGCGTCTTGTCAAAAATCGGTTGCTTTGTTCAGATGTCAAGTTACTACATCAAGTGACAATGTTACTTTCATGATGCGTCTTGCATTTGTTAATGTAAAATTGATTTGTGCTAAGCGCATTACCAGGGTCAGATTATGCATTACATTTAATTAGCCTGTAAGGCGATTTAACTAAAATGAAAATTCAAAAATAATGCCAATTCGTGTCGAACACAAAATGACGACATTACTACATCAGTGACTTATACATCGTGTATCGTGTTCCTTCAATGAGAAGACTTACTCCTTCCAATGTTTCATTGTGCATTGCTTAAATGTTTCTACCACCAGGATAAATGGTTGTTTTGTCTGCCTTACGCTTTACTTCAATCAAATTACAGGTCATTAGATGCGGTGAGCAAAGTGCATTTCTGTATGTAGGTTACTAACGATTCCCATCATTTGGCCCTCTTCTCTTTCTTATCCTGCTCCGCATTCATATGAAATTTGATAGTTACTATGTTGTATATTTGCTAGTTTTTTAACCATTGCAATTTCAAGTGACAGAGGACGGAAAGGTGTTAACGTTACAAGCGATTTTTTTGTAGGCGGCAATGTTGTATGAATTTTTAATTGCGACGAAACTGATGAGCACATAACGAATTACAAAGACATAAAACAGATACTTATTTGATACTTTATGGATAAGGTGCGTCTTGTTCAGTCAACCTCTTCGTGACAATGAACAGTTTTGTCACTGTCAACTTGTCAACCCATGTGCTTTACCATTTTTGCTTATCAATCTTAACGCTTTATTAGTATATTTTTTAAGAAAAGTGAGGCTATGTAAGCTATTATACAGTTTAGGACTGGTTGTGATGTTGGTAAAATTCCTCCATCATGCCGTTTATCTTTACTTGCTCTGACATGCATTACGACAGGAAATGTATCAAAGACAATTTGCATGATTATCAAATTTACATTCTTCATTTCATTACACAGGATTGCGCTCTTCAGACTCACATAATCAACTATTACTTTATTACTAATGTTATTACAGTTATTAGCCACTTTTATGGTAACAAACAAGAGACAAGGAGTCTCTTTATGAAACACTTTTGCCAAGAAAAACAATAGAAGCGCTTTGAAGTTAACAATTGACTCGAGTTGATGACAACGCGAGTCATGTTGACCTCTTCATGTTCGTCTCAGACTAACATTTTGCATATTAATTTGACTACTACTGAATTACACGTAAATGAGGATTTACTTTGTTTGGTTCTTTAATTGTTTTGACATATTTTTTGAATAGCATGTCTTCCTCTATGAACATTGCAGATTGCATCATACAAGAAAGATTAATTTCGCAAAAATTTTAATTATGTGTTACAAATTACAAGAATTTTATTTTTATTGTAGTTTTTATTATTCTTCCCACGGTTAGGTTGGAAGTGGAATCTTCTAGTATAATTCAAACAGTATAATTTCGTGGTTCCCTTGAGGGTTTAAGGACGACGCAATTCGGCAGCATGTTAACTGTTAACCCAATGAAACAAAAATCATAATGTAAAATAAAACGGCAACTCCCACAACCTATTAAACTACTGTGTTTTCTTGCGTCGAACGATTGAGTGAAGAGTGTCGTTAGTCGTTCGTGTACTGGCTATAAACGAAATTAATTGCTATTTACCGTATTGGAGTACTGCCCCCTTTACGTCCTATGAATAATGGAGCGATGAAAAGTGATAAATCAGATCAAGTAATTTATATCCTTTCGGCATTTGCCGTTGCAATTCTTCACCTGTCCAATAAACAATCAGCACACTTCCTTTTAGATTAATTTGGATACAGTGCATTAAAGTAACGGAAAACTAATCTTTCAAAAAATTTAGTCACTGGATTTATTTGCATAGCTTACAGTTATGCGTAGGAATATTGAGTTAAGAAAATTAGCGACCGGCATTAAAAATTAATCTTTAATGTTAAATGCCTTCATGGTGCGACCAAAATTTCAAAATGTGCGAAACTAAAGTGCATTTTATGGTGCAATTCGATTATTATAGCTTCACCGACTGCAACCTGCACAATCGTAAAAACAAAAAAATTGCTCAATCAATTCTGCATACAAGGCCAAAAAACATAGGGATTGAAGAATAAAGGGAATTAGCGTTTTACTACTATGAACTTATGAAGCAAGATTTTTTTGTTATTGTTCGAGTTGACATTTTTACACCAAGTCGCCGAGTGAAGTCAAGTGCAAGCTGTGTGGAAATATAAATACATAAACATGATACATTCACTTTAATCAGAATCCCACAATAGAGCAACAACAGAATTAAGTAAACGTGATTAGAAGTAGCGACGGGGAACGTGAGAAGAGCACAATCAAACGAACAACAATGCTGATATGTTTATGCGTATGAGCTTTAATGCGACACTGATACTAATGTATGAAGACGACATGTTTATAGTATAATATGTTTTATACAAACAAAGAAAAAAAATATGAATTATTTTCGCAATTGTCTAGTCGCAGTAACCTAACCCAACTTAATAATCAGATTTGAAGCTAGACAAAATGGAGTCGTAAACTATATTTTTTGTAAAAAAAAGAAGCTAATTTTCCACTTCTTGTGGATAATAAGCGTGGCTTTTTGTCGCGTAATGAAAGTTCAACAATGGCCCACTGAACCAAATTACTGATTTATAAAAAAAATGTCAGGTGAATTTTTTTTGCAGTGTTTGTGCATCTAATTTTTATGTTGACAAGGTAGGGAAATGACACTCTAAAGAATTTACGAGTATCTTCTCTTGATTCTGCAAAATTGTGTGTTTTTAAAATTATTGAACGCACTTTGCATATCAAATTACAATGATGCAACGCTTGCGTCTAAAATGTGCTTATAATTACAAAACTTAATTCCTAATGTTGAGTTATCATTATAGTAAAAGCAAGCAGGTCAGACGTTAGCGAGCTCGTTCAACAAGTTTCATTTGCGAATGGCTATTTTCTTGCAAATTCTCTTGAAAATGAAGACGCACTGCTGAGCGACTGAATTCCTAAACGATACGATGCTTCTATCTATTAAAAAAACTTGTTGTTTATGGCTTGATGTACAACATTGTCAACGGAGGTCGGACGACCAGTGTCAACTTTTATGCTGTTTGGAGTCACATAATTCAAGGCACAAAAAGCCGAATAGTCACATCTTTTTCACCATCTGAGTGATACGAATCAATTAAAGTTACTTCATTCACATTTTTTGCACATTGATAAGATTTCTACTCAAACAAACATCTTAAACAAAACATCTTAAACAAGCATAAAAGTTGACCTAGCTCCCAAAAAAAGCTCATAAAAACGAATTATATTTTAATCGCATTTTATGTGTTTCATTGTTTTTTTTTTACTGAATGCCATCTCTCATGATTTACAAAGCTGATGCACAACTGACCCAGACATCTTTTATAGATTAGGATTAAGATTAAATTGTGATAATCCACTATCATATCAATGCACATGTATTGCACATGTTGAGTCATCATAAAACATTCATAAAAGTTGCGTATATGCATAAGTAATATAAAATTATAAAATAAATGATTCCAATGCCCTTCTTCATACCTTCGTTCTGATATTGTTCTCACGGGAGCTGGGAGCACGAGTCTTTGGTATGCTAAATATTATGTGCAAATTTTCAAAATGCATAGGAGTATCAATCAGATAACGGCAATTCTAAAAGGTGAAGCTTTAGATTTCATATACGATTAATGCGTACCTCATTATAAGTTCAATAGCAAACCGCTAATGTAATACGTATTTTTTATTTTGTGTTGTTGTATTATGACTTTTAATATTGATGATATCTCTACAAAAATTACATGGTTAAGTCGACAAGTGGGACTTTTTGTGACCACGTCGCAAGCTTGAATAGTCATAGGAAAAGTCAACCATGGCACGCGTTCTCTACATTGTAAACTGCAATTTGTATATGAAATTTCATTTTAGTGTGTGTAATGTTAACGTAATGTCCTCGCGCATGGCATTCCACGTACGCAAATTTATGAATTTATGGTGGCAAATGCTGGTGGTCTTTAATAAAAAAAAATGTTGAACGGTTTGTGCTTCTCCTTTGCTGTGTCTTCTTCATTTTTCTTTTCTTATTTTGCTATACTTTGTACTTTTTTGTGGGAACAACGCAATGGCATGCACGACTGGTAGAGAAGAGTCAAAGTTGCATTTTTGCAATAATGCAGTCCATTAATCAGTAATAATGTGTATGGTACAAAAGCATTTTGTGTGATGCTTCTGTGACCATTGACCGTAAGTGTTTGTACTTTGTAGCTTATTGCACAGGTGTGGAAGGTTGGACGTTGGACGTTTGGACTAGTAAAGTAAAAAGAATGAATGAGAGCGAAAGCACTAGGACAAGCGAAAAGTGAAGTTATATGACGTGTCCTTTTTGCAATGTGGCTCATCGTCGTGAGCTCTCATGGTAGAGTATTATATCATCACCAGAATCACCACTGTTGCTTTGTTGTTATTGTTCTCGTACAACTTACCCATTGACCATTTGACGGCCCTGTTTTGCGGCTTTTTGAGAGACGAAGGAACGCACGTTGCGCGAATGCGAACTCTTCTGCACTATACCATGTATGATCATCATCAACGATTCCACGGCAAATGGACATGAATGACCAAGTTGTTACGTGAATGCGAAGGGCCGAACAGAAAAAAAGGGTGAAATGTAAAGACCTAAAGAGTAAAGACCAAAAGGACGTTGCTTCTTGACGCATTATTGTGTATACTGAAAAGAGATGGATGAGTCGGAAAATGGGCCAGTATAAAAAGCAAGAGTGAGGACTGTAATCGAGTTGATTAGTAGTTCGTCATGCTGCCCAAGTGGTGTATCCTTTGTGCCTTGGTGATTTGGACGCTCAGCCCGGGTGTGACAGCGGGTTCTGGGCGTCCTTCAAGAACTCGAGTGACTAGTGAGAGTGCTCCGGAAGTGTTCATTGATCAAATCAGTTTGCCCAGTGATGATAGTGACGTTTATGAAGATGTGCCACCTACTCCGAGTAAGCCAAGGGCACGCAATCCGACTTTGGGAATGATTCGAGTGCGCATGAATGACGGGAGATACATTTACAGGTAAGTGAATTAAAATTATCGGTCAAATTCAAAGTGGAAACATAACTACAAGAATCCCCACCCTATAGCATACGGTTCTGTACACCATGAAGAGGTTTAAAAAGGATTCTCTTGAATCTGTAATATTAATTTTAATTATTGCAAAATCTTAGGGAAATGAAAGTAACCCCATCAGCAGCAGTTCAATCGCAACCGAAACCGGCAGCAAGTAACAAAAAACAACAAAAGGTGATTGTCACCACTGCAAGATCGGTTAGTATTTCCACATCTACAGCAAAGCCAAAAGGAAGCAAAAAAGCTAAAACACAACGGCAAAGTGCACCTGCAAGTACTACTAGAAAACCAAAATCTGTGGTGACACTTGCACCCGCTGCTTCCGCACCGGTCACAACTCGGACAAAGGGTAAAAGTAGTTCCCGCAGAGGTACCGTTGTCCATCAATCTAAGACGGTAGTTGCTCCTCTGCCATTTGTGGCGGCAGCTTCTGCCCCGAAGCCGAAATCAGTTGTAGTGCCATTACCATTGTCAACAACAACTGTCAAACCCAAAACAACCAAAGGAAAGAGCAAAAGCAAAGGATCTCGAAAAGGATCTTCAGTCTCATCATCAACTGCAAGAACTGCTTCAATAGTCGCTGCTGGAACACAAATGATTTCTGAGATTGCCCGAGTACCTCGTGCGTTCAGGCAACAGCAACGTCAGTATCCGCCGCCCAAGCCGCAAGGCTATGTCAAAAAGAAGGGTTATGTCTACACCACACCGAAACCAACGAGACCTCCTGCAACCGGCGTTGAAAGTATATCTGAAAATGACAGTGAATACGTTAGTACAGAACCTCCGCCTGAACCCGTGTCACCGGATAGAGGATCTAGGATAACAACGACTGTAAGTCCAAATCGATTTGCTTCAGATTTGCTTCATGATTTGATAGCTAATGGTTTTTCGCAAATCAGAAATTGCATGAAATTGTAGGATTTAGTCACATATCAGAAAAACTGGGTCATATAATATCAGAAGATAGAGACACAATCCCCCAATCTGTCATTGTCTTCATAACTTGTGTAGGCTTGTGTATAGTTAATCGAAGACGGCTACACAAACATTTGGTTGTTAGGTTTCAATTCAAACAAAAAAAGTTGAAAAGTGCTGCAATGTCGCGTGTGTCGGCCTATTTTCCAATATCCGACGACCTGACTCACTCAGAAGTCAATGAGATGTGCCATCCTGCCATGTGCCAAAATGTGTGACTAAACGTGAACATTAGGGCAGTGCATAAAGATGAGTTGTGTGTCGTGTATGATAACAAGATTCTCTTACACATGTATCCCAGCGTGAGGATTATCAAGTAAAGTGGAGACTTGGAGATTTCTTTGGTTCCTCTTAGTTGTCACGTCAGATAGTCATCTCATCTTATAAGACATTAGCAAATATCGCAAGGCACAAAACTGAACCAGTTTGAGTGGTTTACATGCAAACCTTTCCGTGATTGTTATTGAGAGACAAACAGCCGAGCCAACAACACGACAAACGCAAACTACCATATAACTCATAAGCACAAAGGAAGAAAATGGAAGACCTAATGTATTGCCATAGTTGGCGGCTCCACACACACGGCGGTTCCTGTCTGACTACCTTTTTGCATTTTGTAGCCTACGGGCGGGCCCTGTTTCCCTTTACACTTTTGATTATATAATGCAAACATATTGATCATAACTTTTCGAGATGATCATTCCATGCCATCCTACTTAATAATTATAGTGTATGTATTCTACAGCTTTGAGCTAGTGTGAGTGTAAGGCAGGTGGGCAAATGTAGGCTGATTGAAACTGAAACCATTTCAGATAAAATATACGGAATAAATGGTACTTGGCACAATGCATAGAAGTGAACGCTACCATATTCTCGCAATCAGATCCTTCCGGGTTGATTCAAACAATTAAATCGATTTTTAATGAATTGCATTTTGCATAACCTAGTTTTTTTCGGAAATGCTACTGTCATCGCCGTTACATCACATTTACATATGCATGCAAGTTACAACCACTTGGAATTGTCAGAATAATCGAAAAATCGATTATTATTATTATTATCGGCTATTGATACTCGATCATGAAAAGTATCCACGTTTATTGTAGACTCAAGATCCCAATGACATCCGTGACAACATTCCTGGTGAGCCAGGGAGGGATTACAGCGTCCTCAGCTCCATTCCTGAAACCACTTTTACATGCGAAGGGAAAACTCCTGGGTTTTATGCCGATATGGAAACAAGTACGACAAAAATTCGAATTTCATACCTGAACACGCATTCATGTAGTAGGATGCTCTTTTAATTGTAAGATGATTTTTAAAGGATGCCAAGTTTTTCACCGATGCAGTGACGATCCATGGTACGCTGGGCAATATCGAATCAATATGGATTCATTCCTTTGTCCAAATGGTTCTTTGTTTAATCAACAGGTAAGACCGGCGTAAATCCAATACCTGATTTCATCTATGTATCATTCTAATAACAGGGTTTTTCATCCAATTCTCAATCCAATCGTTTGCTTTACTTTAACATTTGTACACTTGAACTGTTTAGATTTACGCTTGTGACTGGTGGGCAAATGTGAATTGTCCACAGTCGGATCAATTTTACGAACTTAATTCCGAAATTGGAATGCTGGAACAAGATCCGGTAAGAAAATCTTTCTTATAACTCTTTAAAAAATTTTCATCTCAATTGCCAAAGAGTCAGTCACCTTTGCATAATCGCAGCTCATTTAATTTCATTAGTATGACCATCAAATTTTATTGCGATTTGTTACGCCACAATCGGATCAAATCTCTGATAAACGCTTACGTCAATCATGTCAAAGCCACAGTCCACAGTCGTCAAAGCAAAGCTGTATACAAAATTAAGGAATATTGGTGACGAACTTGTAGATTGAAAAAATCCTGAGAAACAATTGTACGTGACTGTATATACTTGTAGACTTGTACTCAGCTCCATGAAGGACCGACGAACGTCGCGCGAAAGGTGGAGTGAGAACGCACACGTCTTTGTTCGCATGTCCCATAACATAAAATGAAGCTGTTTTGATACCAAGTATTAAAATGCAATGAGGGAATCATAGAAAGTCCAATTTTCTCATGTTAGGTCGGCTGTTGATTCTGTGTGCTTCTGTACAAAAAAACACGTTCGCAGGGTACATTTTGATAAAACGGTTTGACACAAAGTGAAGCACCTGTCAAACAATGAAAACCACAAACAAAGAATGCATCGATGGGATTCTCAGATTAGCACTTTAAAGTTACAATCAGTCGTAATAGAGTGCAAGGACATAGTTCATTTTAAAGTACACTTTTGTCTGACGATCGACGTTAGTTGTAATAAAAAAGCTAAAAGGAATCCTCTTAAGGAGACGGCAATTTTCACACGAGATAAAGGAATGCTCGTTTGACAATCGTAGAATATAATATTTACCTGTGCTCTTGTAAAACATCAAAAAGTGAAAGGCAATTAGAATTCAGGGGAATTCAGTAGCACCTGAAATACACAATGTACACTGACTGAGTGAGTCAAACGGCACAATTAAACACGAGGATTGCGGACACTCAATGAGAGTTTAATCCAAGCTTCAAAAGGTTACTTTATTTCCCATTTCGCAAGTTCGTCCTCCCTTGTGGGCATATGAAACGTTTTTTCATACAATTTGCAAACACTAATGGGTTATTGTTGCGTGATTCTTTTCAGAACGGAAATGTACAATACGTTCAGTTTTCTGGAGTTCGTGTCCCACCACCACCAGGTGAGAAGCAATTGCGACCTGGAATCGTTCCTAAGGCGAACAGAACAGCTCTTCGAGATGAATTCAGGTCACCCGCAAGTAAGGCGGGGGCTGGAGGTTTATCTAGTCAAGATGACCAGAGTCTAGGATTCGTGGAAGATGAGCTCAGCGAGAATAATGAATATCAAGCATTTAATTCTCAAGCTCCAGATGATCCTGATAATAGCAGCACAGGTGAAGTCGGTGAATCCAGCGGATCAGATCCGGTTGAAAGTCGAGCACTTGGAACTGACGATGAGGCATCGGATCTTGACGAAATCATTCAGGAAGCACCCACAACTCGCAGACCTCCAAGAGCTAATAGTAAAAGACCAAAGAAGAAACCAAAGACAACCACGACAACTCCACCACCACCCGAAGAATCATCGGAAGAAGATGAAGAAAGTGATGATGAAAATGAATTGGACACCGCGGCTCAAACCCAGGATGAACAAAACGTTGAAGGGTTGATTGTGAACGACGCTAAGGATGAGGTACGCAATTAAAAATAAATCATATGTATGTAACGACAACGACCCATCGTCACATCACCTTGAATACTATTGGATAACCACGAGCATTATGTTAAGAAACCGGTCTTATCGACAAATCTAAATTTTCTCAAGTGATAATGATACACCATGAAAAATCTTGTCGCAATAAGTAATGCAAAA